>WHVE01000359.1:0-127636 GCA_015178995.1 Trichophaea hybrida | reverse complement strand
TTTGACAATCTCAACAAGGTTTCCTGGATTAACGGTAACGGATATCGATTTTTTATGGTTCCTTCGTTGAGTCCTCGGTAGTCCACGCACAGTTAATCCCCATTTGGTTTAGGTGCGAACAACACCGGTGCCCGCATGGTGATGATGACGATCTGATGAATCCCTTTGACAAGTTCTTTTCAATCCACTCTTTTAGGACCTGAAGTTCTTCTCTTGACAGGCTGTATATTGGTCCAAAGGGTGGGGTGAATCCGTCTTGGAGTGTATCTTATGATCGTATGGTCTGTGTGGTGGTAGCCTTTCAGCGATTACTTTATCAAAGAGGGGGAGAAACTCATGATATTCCTTGGAATTAACTGTTCCAGCGGTTTTTCTTGAAGGTCCTTCACTTCTAGGGCCTTGTTGATTTCGTATAAAGTTACCGCGTACACCTTGAGTTTCTCCTTTTTATTCCGTCTCATAAATGGAGCTGCTGCTATGGCACATATGTCCAGTTTTGGTCATCGGATTCCGTTGTTTCCATATGATTTCCCCATACCCATACGCTCGAATGATGTTGACAGTGCTTCTGGCAGTAATCGCTTTCGAATCCTATTCTTTTCTTTTGGAATTTGACTGTAACATCGTGAAGTTGTAGCCATGGTAATCCAAGTACGATTGGATAGTGTCCAAGTTTCGTAACGAATGCTGGTAACTGTTCCTGATGTCCGCGTATGCCTAAGTCAGTTTAGCCATAGTGGTGATGGTTCCTGATTCGATGGGCCTTCCATCTATAACTTCTAATTCTCTTGATTCTTTTAATTCTTGTTCTTGTAATTGATGATGGCGGACGAAATCTTTGTCAATAAATGCTATTCCAGTAGCTCCGCAGTCTATCAAAGCGTGGGTATCAATGATCTTGTCTTCTATTTTCAGCGAGCATTTCACAACGAGATGTTTGCTTTCCATAGAAGACTCTTTATTTCTGCGCTTGATATAGAAAACTGCGAAATACCAAAACTAGCATTGACTGACAAAGGAGATTCGTTTCCAGCGCAATTGCCATCCTTATTGCACTGGACTAAACTTTTCCCGATTCCACTTCCTTTCCTTTTCCTGTTGTCGAATCTGCATCCCCTTCATTCGCTGCCTTCTAAACGGTGACACTTCCGTTTGTCCTGATGCTGCCTTCAATTTCTTGGGCACGAGGCCGCGAAGTCTGCTATCCCCACAGTACATACATAATCCTCCTTCCCTTCGTCTCTTCCTTTCCTCAGGTGTGAATCTTTCCTTTCACTGCCGAAAGATCCATTGGAGCGGGACCGTGATAACCTGGAACCGATCCTGCTGGTGCAGCGTCTGGGGCGGATGTGGTGTTGGTCATTGAATCGGACCTCTTGTAACCCTCCCATTTCCCAGATTTCTTTTCCCGCCACTCTCCTTCTCAGTTGCGAGTCTCTTTTTGACACCATTTTGACGAATTCAATCATACTTTCTGGCTCCTCGATATGTTGTATGGAATCTTTGAGCTCGTTGGATAATCCCTTTCGTAATGCGTCCAGTTGTGCATGTTCGTTCCATTTGGTGTCTACTACGTATCTTTGAAACTCCGCGTAGTATTGGGAGAATTCGCGGTCTCGTTGCCTGAGTTTTCGAGTTTCTCTCTTTGCCGTTGCTGCTCTGTCTTGATCTTCGAATGCTACATCCAGCAGGTCAACTAGGTCTTTCACGGTATTGAGCTTGACTTCCCCTGAGATTTCTTCACAGTGTGGCATTAACTGCGCCAGAGCCACTCCTTTCAGACATCCAACTGCATACCTCAGCTTCTTCTGTTCGTTGTTGAATGCCTTCGGTTTTCCGGCTATCTTCAATGCCAGCTGCACCTTTCACCCTCGAAGTTCCTTCCTATCTTCTCCTGAAAAACTGGTGATATATTCACCTTCTCTTCTCACTCTTCCCCTTCTGTTCTTGTTCTTGACTCTCCCCCTCTTCCCTCTGTTAACTTCAGAATCCTGGTTACCTGTTGTCGATTTTCTTCTGCCAGGTCCCTAAACGTCTCCATTTGAGATTGAGCATCTTCCAGATCTTGTTTCAACTCCGCCAGGTCTGGATTTGCTTCCTCCAATGCTTGTTTTAGGATCTGGATGTCTTCAACCAGGTCTCCATGACTTCATGTTTGCGGTGTTTCTGTTGTTGCCACTGTTTGTTGAGTAAGCAGTAGTTCCTGCTTCAGATTGTCCCTTTCCTGGTCGACATTTTCTCCTTCTGCCAACAATTCCAATATTCGTTCTTCCGCATTCTTCACAGATTGCTGTTCCTTGAGCAATTTGTTCAGTCTGCTGGTCGTTGGTAGTTGGCTTATTGCTTTCAGCCCTTTGTGGATGTCCCCGATGTGCTCCCTGAGCTGTACTTCGCTCATGGCTTCGGTATTCTTTGTTTCCACAATTTCCAGCTCTGTCTGTAAGGCTCCGGTCAACGTGACATCGCGAGTCGATCGTGATGATTCTCCGGACATCTTTCTGATGATGTAGAGAGGCAGCTGTGAGGAGGCGAGGTTCTGACAAACAGTCTCTGACTTTGTCTATGTGGTCTTGGATTTGTTGAATTGCCGCTTCGATTTCTGCGTCTAGAAACGGATTGACCATCTACCAGAAGAACACCTCGTGTTTGCTGGGTGTTGTTACGATGATCAGCGTGGTTGGTAAAGGAGCCGGATGTAATTCGTGGTCAACTCCCTTTCCCTTGTTCGCCGTTCGTTCGTTGTAATCCGCCACGAGATTTGGGTTTCTATGTCCTTCTGTGTTGCCTAGATCGTAGATTCCAATATCGGTAATTGAGCTTCTGCTGCTCTGCCGATTGTTGTATGTGTTCCTCCGCAGTTATGTTCGCAGTAGCACGGTACTTCGTTTTGGCAATCAACGTGAAGACCGTAGTCCTTGGTCCAGAAGTTTTTGAATACTGCGTCGTCGATTTGGAGGCCTCCTCCGTTGCTTGCTGCTTCTGTCCAGTAGCTATTCCAAGGAGATACCGCTTGTGGTTCGTCCCAGAAGTATGCTTCCAAAGGTTCCTCAGACTTCGTTGAGGATAGCGTCGATGCTATCAAAGGCGTTCAGGGGATCTTGTTTGAAGAGGTTGAGGGTTCGAACAGCTAGGTCGAGAAAATTGATTCGGGATTGTTGAGGTTTGTTGCTGTCGTATGTTGGCATCTAAAACAGCGTGGACCCTTCTCGTCGATGTGTCCACCGGCACACAAGGCAGGAGTGTCTCCAAAAGCTGTGTACTGTGAGCTTATTTTCGAAGTTTCCAACTGATTTAAACACGGAGCAAAGGGAGTTGCAGGGTATATGGCAAAAGTAAACAACCGCTTCGATGAGAGTAGCGGCACATATACTAAAATATAACCAGTAGAATCGATTGTAGACTCATTCTTCTGTCAAGGGTTCAAGGCTCGGAGTTCTAGGGGTTATAAAAACCAAACTAAGACGTAGGTGTTGTGGGGTGAGCAGTGATCGCGGGTACTTTCGTAACAGGCAAGAGACTCGAATTCCGGAATCACAGAAGTGAACAAAAGTTGTTGCTGAAGCTATTGATTGTTTTGTAGACTAGAGACCGAGTGAAGAACAAACCTATCCTCCACGAATCCAGCATCTTTATATGCAGTTAACGCGACCGTCGTCACCCTTTGCTCACTCGTTCCGAAATTCATCCTAACCCACCCAACTATGTATGCAACCCTTTCAGTCCGCGGCCTACGCCATAACCATCACGCCATGTTCACAACGCAACCAACGAAACCTGATTCCAACCAATGAAACCTGATTCCAGCCAACGAAACCTGATTCTTTCCAACGAAACCTGATTCCAACCAACGAAACCTGATTCTTTCCAACAAAACCTGATTTCCTTCGTATTCCTGTATCCCAATCATCGACCCATATTCCTCCCTCGATCCTCACTCGACACAACCGTGACACTAATGGACGAAGTTCGAATCAAACTACACAATGGTCTAGCCTATTATCGCCAACTGTTCCACTCTCCTGCAACCATCGAGCGAATAGGGCTTGACTGTAAGGTGGAATATACTAATGCTAATAAGGGAATGAAGCCTAAAGCACATACTGTGTGGGTTCAACATGCAGAGAGTGAGCATAATCACCTTGACAATAATTTTCAAGGCCGAGTTCAATCGTTTCCGATCTTATATTTTACCTGGACGCCACCAAACAAGATTCTACAGTTTCGAGAACACCTACCTGAAGGAAAAATACTACCAACATTCTGCAAACGATGTAAAAGGAGACGAGAATGGGTATTACGTCCTCGACCCCAAGCGTATGCGGTGATGATTCAAACAAAATTTCAAGACCGAAGGGGCTGGGCTGACAAGATTGATGGCTTCATTCGAGTGGTAAAATTGACTAATAAAATGTACATCGTTCCAGTTGGAGCAATTGTTGGGCCTGCACCTTTGGTCAGAGTGGATGAAGAAGTACTAGGTAGTGGTAGTAACCGTGGAGATGATATAAGCGTATAGTTATTCAATAACTAGGTGGACCTGGATTCGTACTGGACTGTATATTGAGAGTTACGAGGTTGCTTTCGGCGCACCTATAATCAGAGTTTAGGCTGATTGGGTGTTTTGTAAGGTGGGACATGAGTTGCAATGACAATTTGTAGAGCGATATGGCATATATATAGTTTACCAATCTGAATGCTGGTTGGACAGTGCAAAAGCCCATTGGTCCAAAACAAAATAAGGTGCACCGCAATCTAAGGGAGTTAAACGAAATTTCAGGCGCGCCGGGAGGTTGGATGAGCGCTAATGAGGTAGGAATCGGCATAGGTTTCTGGCGCGCCGGGAGGTTTTGTGAGAAGCTCAAAAAGGGTTCGAATTTTGGCCCTTTGGCCCTTTTCTCCTGGAAGCTCCCAGAGTAACTTGCCCATGCTCAGGGTGTGTCCGGGAGGGTTGGTGAGAGCTCCGGGAGGGTGCAAAACTATGTCCATTTCTCCTGGCGGCTCTCGGAGTACCTTCCCATACTCCGGGAGTCTCCCGGAGGGTTTGTGAGAGCTCCAGGAGGGTCCGAAACTACGTCAATTTCTCCCGGATGCTCCCGGAGTACCTTCCCATACTCCGGGAGTCTCCGGGAGGTTTGGTGAGAGCTCCAGGAGGGTCTGAAACTATGCCATTTCTCCCGGAGGCTCCCGGAGTACCTTCCTATGCTCCGGGAGCATTTTATATTTTGCTGATGTACAGGCTATCCTAGACTCTTTAGCCTTTCTTGGTTTTGGTTTTTATCACCCCTGGGATCCTGAGCCCTGAACTTTTGATACTGAGGCCCTGAATTCTTGATGGAAGAACAAGTCTACCATCGATTCTACCGGTTATACTTATATATGTCTATATCCCCATTGATTTGGTTGTTACTACTGTCACCATATCTGTCACGTATTCTGCAAAGTTTTTAAATCCACAAGCAATTTTGACAACAGATTGGTCATCCACTGTTATTGGAGATAGCTCTACTTATCATGTTTGTGGTCATTTCAAAGACCTGTAAATCCAGATATATTTGGCAATGATTGTCATTGGTAAAAATGGAAATATGCCAGACAGATCAAACAATGCTATACTTACCCATCAAAATCATCGAATATATATTGGCACTCACTTTTCAACCTCCAAAACCACTTTGTTATTTCATACCCATATACACCCTGACCCTCGAAGAACTCACAAGCCCTTGTATGTGTTTCAAAAACACATTTCAGAGAATGTGTTGTATCTGCAGGCCCGATAGTATGTCCGATTATCTCAATTGCACTTGCAAAACCGAGCATTATGGCCATGTAGACGACGACCAATACGATTTTGACATATTAGACTCACAGTGACATTCCATCAGGCGTTAAATATGCTGGAACCCAAATAAGTGTATTTGGTGCAAAATTCTTTGTGGCCATGACTGCAGGATATACTGGAATGGCAATACCTGGAGGCACATCTGTGATCAGTGCCTTGAAGTAGCACACACTTTCGGCTGGAAAATGCAAAAATATTTACAGCAATCACAATTTGAAAATTGCAAAGATGTCAGAAGAAACTTCAAGAATAGCCCGCAAGGTAACGTTGACCAGAGAACACCAACTGGAATTGGAAAACATATCCCGTGCAAATATGGAGGCAATGGACGAAAAACAACTTTTGGAACATATCCAAGTAATCATTACAGGACTGACCGCCCTTGCTCAGTTACCAACAACCAGCAGGTTGAATGAATTGCTAAAGGAACTGCAATTTTTGAAAGATGCGGAAGCACAAAGATTAAAGTTATTGGCACAAGGTGACAAGGTCATCAAGAAACAGAATAATCTGAAACTGAAGCTTCTTCTTACACAACAAAAGTTAAGAACCACAGTGGAAAGAACCCCAGAATGCAATCACAGAGATCTAAAAGAAAAAGCCCGACACTTAGGACAACAACAGGATGAAAATAATCCAGATCTTGCGGAATTGAAAGAGGACCAGGAAGATGCTCAGTCACAGATGGTGAAGATCAGGATTTGGGCAGAGGCAAACCAGGAACAAGTAACCCGAATCTTGAGATTGACGGGCAGAAGGACTGAAGAAAGAGAAGAAAGGGAGGAGAAGGTAAATGAGATTGCCAGCGTTTTGGGAGAAGACAGAAAGGAACTCCAAGGGTGGAAGGTGCAGTTAGCTTTCATGATTGCCAGAAAACAAAAGCTTTCAATACAGAACAGATGAAGCTGAGGTACATAGTGGGGTGCCGGAAAGGGGTAGCTTTGGCACAATTGATACTGTTATGTGATGAGGTTTCCAGAGAAGTCAAGTTTAAAACCTTGCAAAATCAAGTTGACTTGCTGGACCTAGCCTTCGGAGACCAAGACAAAGCAGTGACAGCCAAGAGGGAAGTCTTGAAACTCAAGCAACAATACTCCGAGTTATCTCAATACTACATGGGATATCAAAGATACGTAGCAGATGTCCAATAGACTGTAGCAGCCGAAATGGATACATTTCGAAACAGACTATCCAATGAGCCTAAGAACTCCCTACCACACACCAAGGAGCCTAAAAGCCTGGTTGAATTCATCAAATTGTGCTCAAAAAGTGACTCACAAATAACAAGTCGAGTGGCGGAAATGTAGTCAGGACAATAGGTAGGAAGCAACAAGACGTCTGACCCAACAACGAACACCATATCCGCCCCAGATTCAGCTCCAGTCAGAATAGTAGCAAGATACCACAGCCCTGCCCCACTGGATCACTCGGCAGTTAAAGGAAAGAAAATTACTGTGGAAGGACGCCAGCGGCAAAGAGAAGTAGGACTGTGTATGTACTGCGGTGATAGCAGGTACTCTGTGGTGTCATGCCGGAGGCAATTGAAAGAAGCATCCGGACACGTGGAAGTGATATCTTTTGTGAAAGGTGGAAATGAAATGGACGCAGATTCGGGAACAGGGAAAGCAAAGAAAGTCGATTTGGAAAATGTCTAGGCCAGTGCAATAAAAATGGCTATTGCACTGAACACGAATGTCCTGTGTCTACAGGTGTTGAATTTTGTTTTGGAATTTAGCAGTTTTTGATGAGTAGTGCAGAAATTACTGAGTGTTGAATGGAAAGCAAACATCCTGTTGTAAAATATTTGCTAAAAACCGGAGACAGATTGAACAATACACACGCCCTAATCAGCTGCGGAACCCCGGGAATACCATTTGTGAATGAAGATTTTGTTCACCATCATGAGATAAATGAGAAGAAATAAAGAGAATCATGAGAGTTACAAGTTATTGCTGGAAGACCTATCGAATCAGGAACCATTACAACCGTGGCCAAATTAAACATAGGAATACAATCACATCAGAAGCAATTAATTGTGTTCATAACAATGTTAAGGCATTACCTGATCGTACCAGGATTGCCATAGTTTCAAATCCACAATGTTACAGTCAAATTCCTGAGCCGAAGGATTGGCTTTGAAAGCAGTTACTGCCAACAGCACTGCCAGCATCATTTGAGGGTATGCATATGGGGCAATCACATGGAAACGACAGCTGCAGATCCGGCAGGGCCAAAATTAGATATCTGCGTGGTGGCAGTCTCACCCTGCATGAGGAGAATAAAAAGGGAGAAACTCAAGGTTTGCACTATCACACTGTACAAAATCAACAAAGCCATGGGAATAAAGAACCTACAGGAGAAATCCTTCAAAGAGATCATTGCCAAGAAATACCATCAGTTTCTATCCTTGATCACAAGGTAGTGGTAGTAACACTACCACTGCACCAACCCTACGATCATGAAATCAAGCTGCAAGAGTGGTTCATACCGCTGTTTGTACCGATTTACAGCTTGTCTAGGGAAGAGCTACAAGTTTTAAAAGAATGGAAAGAGAAAAACTTGTTCAAGGGATTTATCCGGTCATCTTCATGACCTTGCAGAGCTCCAGTAGTTTCCGCTCCCAAGCCATGAGGAGGCTTAAAACTCTGTGTCGATTACCGAGGCCTGAATAAAAGAATGAATAAAAACGGATACACTCTCCCATTAATTGAAGCAACCTTGCTAAGACTGTCAAAGGCTTACTATTACACCAAGCCAGATATCCGCACTGCATATAACATGATTGGAATCCCAGAACGGTATCAATGGAAAATGGCTTAAAGAACCAGCTATAGACTTTTCAAATCCCTGGTGATGCCCTTTGGACTTACCAATGCACCAGCATTCTCCCAAGAATTCATCAAAGATATACTACGACCCTTTCTGGACATCTTATGTACTGCCTTTTTGGACGACATCTTCATCTACAGTAATATCCTGAAGAAGTACAAGAAATACATGCAAGCGGTAATGTCATCACTGAAGGAAGCCGGCCTCTACCTGAAAGCAGAGAAGTGGGAGTTTCATAAGAAAGAAATCAAATATCTAGAATTAATTGTTGGACCAAACGGGATCAGAATGGATCCGGAGAGAGTCCAAGTGGTCGAAAACTTGGAAGTACCAGGGAAACTTTAAGAATTCCAAGCCTTGCTAGGGTTTGCAAATTTTCATTGATGATTCATACGAAATTATACCAATGTAGTGCAACCACCAAAAAAACTCACAAAAAAGCTGGTATCTTTCTACTGGGGTCTCTATCAGGAAACAGCATTTACCAAACTCAAGATAGCTTTTACGATGGCACCAGCACTAGCCCATTTCGTTCAAGAAGAAGACATAGTTCTTGAAATCGATGCCTCGAGCTATCTATCTGCAGGAGTTCTCTCTCAGTGCAATGATCATGGAGTACGACACCCCATGGCCTTGGTTTTCAATGATCATTCATCTGCCGAAGAAAATCATGAAAATCACAATCAAGAATATGGCGCAATAGTCAAATGCCCGGATCAATGGGGATTCAAATGCAAAGGTTCAGCACATCCGATCATGATTATCACCGACCACAAAAATCTACAATATTTCATGATATCAAAACTGCTAAATCGAAGGCAAACCAGATCGTCTGAATTCTTGTTGACGTTTAAATTCATGATTGTTGATTGACCAGGAAAGCAAGGCCAAAAACCTGATGCACTGACAAGAATGCCAGGAAACATTCCACTGAAGGTGTCAAGGTTTCAATACTCAGAGTTCTAGGGGTTATAAAAACCAAATGGGAGGATACAGTGATCGCGGGTACTGCGTAACAAACTAGAGACTCGAAATCCGGAATCACAAAAGTGAACAGAGGTTGGTGCCGAAGCTATTGATTGTTTTATAGACTAGAGAACGAGTGAAGAACAAACCTCTCCTCCGCGAATCCAGCATCCTTATATACAGTCAACGCGACCGTCGTCACCTTTGCTCACTCGTTCCGAAATACATCCTAACTCCACCCAACTATGTACACAACCCTTTCAGTCCGCGGCCTACGCCATGACCATCACGCCATATTTACAACGCAACCAACGAAACCTGATTCCAACCAACAAAACCTGATTCCATCGGGAAAAAATCCCTGCGCCCGGGCGCATTCGTCGCGCCCGGGCGTAGGTCCTGCGCCTGGAGCGCCTGGAACGTCGGTAGGCAGGGTGATATGTAAGTCCGCGACGATACGATGTGAGGCACTGCAAAAACAACTCTAGGCGCTATATATTCACACGGTCGCATATCACACTGCTCGGTGCCTTGTGACGTTTAATATACAGTGTTCTTTGTGTGACCGTTGCAATTGCACGGTGCTTGGTGCTCGGTGGTAACACTGCTCTGTGCATCGTAATGATGATGCTGCGCACTACATATATCACCATACCGTCTGCCTTTCCCAAAGTAATCTTTATTAAGTCTATTAAATCTATTTACACTTCTGAACATTGTTTATACCCTTTTCACCGCTGTATTCAACTCATCCTCCAGCATATAATAAACGTCGTTCCAGGTCGCTAGGTCTATATGACTATTGACTATCCATCCTTTATTCTCCGACTTTGACGAAATGGGCTCCTCTGGAATTAAGTGAGCCGCACCCACAATATTTCCTGCACTAATAACTGCATATGCGCCTCCAGAAGATAATTTCACTACCCTGACAAGCTGCGATGCATTTTCCGGCATTCCGCCGTTGGCAGGCTTTGTCACTTCAACATATGCTAGCCAAAATGTATTCTCGCCGCGCGGATGGACGACTCGCAGCTTGAATAGACGAAGCATACGGTACGGTACACGCCCCTGCAATGCCTTGTGAGACAGCTCCTGCCCCTCCTTACGTTGCGAAGTCTGAACCCATACCCAGTCATGGCGGGCAGCCCCGGAATACCATAGTTTATCTCCTGTACATCTGAGCTTCTGAATGATGCGCTCGCCGTGCATGTTGCGTGATTCTACCTCCAAACCATGGTAAATTGCGGCTGCGCTGCTTAAGAGATCATCCGAATCGATGTTGACCTTCTTGGAGTGTAAGAAACGACAGGTGGCATCGTATAGACGATCTCGGAGGACATCGTCACTGATTGTTTTCAAGAGGCCTCGAAAGTCCTTGACTTGCTCTTTTCCTTTGTGCTGTTGTGGAGATATAAACCTCAATAAACGACGTCTAGTAGTTGCTTCCGTCGTCACTTCGGTCGTCACTTCCGTCGTCGCCTGTAGAGCAGCTCGTTTACGATTCCAAGCGTCGCGATTTGCCTTTCTGACCGCGAATGCATTACTCCGAAGGTAGTAGTTGATGATCTGAGTATAGTAATCACCGGTCTTATTCGAGGCATTAAATCCGTCCTTAATCTGCTTCCGGTGAGAGCTTTCTCCGATCTCTGTCGACCACTGTTTAAGCGATCCGTACCGTTGTATCTGCTCTCGGAAGTGCTGCATGAGATGGATCTTGGGAAAGTTGAAATCGCAACCATCTTCAATGTATTCGGCCATTTCTGCATCGATAATATCTTTCCATGTGTCGTGAATGCGCTGTCGAAAGGCTGCCGTTTTTTTCTTGTTTTCCACTGAATTCAACTCGGCATCCCGTTCGGCACACAATTCCATACGTCTCTCTTTGGCCTCTGCTGCAAGTCGTTTGCCAGCCCTGAATTGTTGAAACACATCCTTCGAATCGTGGAAGCGATGTAGAGCATCGTCCATAAGGTCTAGCGTTTCTTCATCGTGAGAATCATACTGGCAATAGAAATAGAACTCAATAAGAGAGCGAGAGCACTCAACCGCACGATCAAAAACACTACGTTGAGAGGGGCTTGGATCCCGTAGAGCATTGCGTACGACACCCACAAGGAATCGTGTCATCGTCTTGATTTCTCCTCCGTTCCAACGCGAAACCTCCTCATATGCACATCTTGGCTTCGTCATATCAAGGTATGCAGGCACCGAGAGCCAAATATCGTTGAACTTGTCCAGCCGTTTATGCTGCTTGAGAAACTCATGAAGCCATGTCAGGAGGTGCTTCAACATCCCAATTTGCATCGTATGGAGCAGATCAGGCTTGGGGAGATCGCTTGTGACGCAATCGAGATACCATAAGATATTAAAGCCTGGATTGACATCATGGAGTTTGAGTTCGGCGATGCTCAGAGGTGTATTTGAATCCGAGAGCATACGATACATATTATGATCCCGGAGGTTATGTCTCTCATGTCGGCGGGGTAGATTACCCATTTCCTGCTTGGGGCATTCGCACCAGTAGCATACACCATTCTTGATGTTGTGAAGGTCACGGTGCTCGGGGTAATCGGCCATCCATGCAGCCAGTGTCGAATAACAATGCCTGAAGTTGCCATCGGCACAGCGGGCATAGAAGGTGCGAGTCTCAGAATTGAGTAGGGGTTGCAACACATGCTGGAGCACGTTCTGAGAGACCATTCGGTTATGCTCCCTCTGAGCATTTCTTCTTTTGAGGGGACATCGCGCATCTTGATGGCAATGGGCAAAAAGGCGACCAACAAGACGCTGTGCATTGTGTGCTTCATCCGTGCGGTTGCTGATAGATTGCCGATCGTCATATATATCGGCCATGCCTTCTCGTCGCCAGAGAAGTTCGTGAGGTGGGTGGCGTCAGACATGAATATCATCGGCACCAGCGTGTCACCGACGGGTAGTGTTGCCTACACAATTGTGAGCATTTTAAAGGGAATAAGAAGGAAGCTTACCTGCTTATCCCACCACCAATCTCCAGTATGCATCTCGTTGTAAACACGGTGCCCAGCATCATTGAAGCAACGTTTCGGAGTATATGTAAGATGTTCCTCATAAGCAGGCTGCCGGAGTAGCCATTTCGCACACTCTATCAGGTCACGGTGCCAAAACTCAATTGCATCCGGATGCCGCACACTCCATGCCATCGGCAACGTAGCTTTCTTCCAGGAGCCATGGCCGAGACCATCCTCCATCGCATCGATTTTCTGTCGGAGGTGGTAATTCGATTTCAGAGAATCGCGCACACTCCCTTTAAGGCCGCAGTTGCCCTTCAGTAAGTCGTCGATGACATTGGCGGGAAGACCTTTCGATGTGACCAGCTCTGCGAAATTGTACTCCTCCTCACTGTCGAATGGATGAAATGGGTTGTCCAAGCACTGCTCGGCATCGTTCTCATCGGTGGTCGGAACGTATGCGACAGGGGCACCGGCATCGGGATATGAGAAGTTTGCAATTGTGTTCGAGTCTAATTCGGATGGTTCGGGAGAAGGAGACGTGTGCAACGGAGGAAACGCGTCAGGATCGTCAACGTGGTTATGGTTTGCGTGAAAACCACACTGAGAATTGTGGACGGATTGCTGGGAGTTGTTTCGAACGCGTTCTTGGGGCTTCGAGTCTGTCTTTGCCTCAAGAAGTTGGGCGCGATATTGAGGATGATCATTGTCAATGTGTTTGTTGAGCCACAGGTCAGACTTGTAAGATTTCAAGCAAACAGGACAGAAACGATTCGGAGTTCGTATGGAAGCTATGGTGGACATGGTGTAGGCAATGCTGACTGCTGTATATGAAGTTGGCGGAAAGTCTTGAGCGTTGGGTCGTTGCCATGCATGGGTCGTTGCCATGCAAGGGTAGTGGAATTAAGCATAATGCCATGGAGGCTCTTCAAGGCGGAGATATCGTCCATAAAACATGTATTTCTAAGAGCATCACCTCCATTTGGTGCACTTGCAGTTCAAAGCGGGCTTGAAAGTGCGCTTGGGCTCTAAATGCACTTGGCTGCAAGTGCATTTGGGCTGCTAGTGCACTTGACTGGCGAAACTCAGGCGAAAACATGCGATATCACTCATTTTTTGTGCCAAGACTCGTCTTCAGAGTTCATGACACCACGGCACCAAGTGAAACCGGTGTGCCCGGAGGTCTATGCACCGTCAGAGATGCCGGTGACACTTCTCTCACTCTAAATGGCAGGTCCCAACTGTTAATGAAACCGCACTGCGTCATTATGTTGGAACTTGACGTCACAGCGGTACAGTAGGGACTCAAACTGAGAGATTTCGACGCTTTGACCCAACAATCACTTGACAAGACTCCCGGAGTGTTTCAAATGGCTCTCAGGGTCGAATAAAACATGCTGGGCATGATTCAGGCCGGAAGAGAAGTGCCGATTGTGACTCACAACTAGGAAAGCTCCTTCTCGAGTACGATGTTTGATATCACCAACGCTTTAGACTCTCCTGCGAGCCGCTCCCACGATTCTAGCACCTTGGATGGTCCACTTTGCACTGTATATATACTGCCGTATACTCCCTCCGTTTCGATTCTTCTCCATCTTCTCTATCTACTCCATCTTTACGTATTTACTCTCATCATTGTTTTTTGACACATTAACCCTAACCCTGCCTTACCCCTCTTACCCCTCTTATATAAAGCTCAGAACATTGCGATGCCACCCAAAAAGATCCCATCCACCCCCTCCAAAACTGATGCCATTAAGGATACTCTACTCCTAGATGGTTTCGCGAAGCAATTCATGGCCGAGCACATTCGGGGCCTTATTCGGATGTATGCCATTCACGGTGTCAAGGATGATGGTGCAATTGACTTGATGTATGATATCCTTTTCGTGGACCCCGTGACTACAAGGCACTTTAGACAGTTTCAGGGAATGTGGAAGCAGCGGGCATCAACACAACCACGACACATCGAATGGTGGAGTGGGTTCCGGGCGTTTCTCCGGGACTGTTTCGACAAAACTCGGGTCCAGATGAATCGGTATCACAAAGAAAACCCTCCCCTACCTACCGACACCGACACCGACACCGACACCGACTCCTGCGACGACTCCAAACGTGGCAAAGGCCATGCAAAGAAAGGCAGCTGGTATCCTGGAAAACCGAAGCTGAACCCACCATCTCACAAATATGGATCGCCACCTACCTTTGTTGCCAATGTCCCTCAGAAGAAACGAAAACTCGATGACATTTCAGCCGATGCCATCCCTACCGCCCCAAACCTCACATACACCTTCAGGGTCTGCATCATTGACCCTGAAAGCTACCCAGAAGAATACCTCCGTTGGGACGACGTCTTCGTGCACCACAGCGCAAATAGATGGCATCTCTCACGAGTGGAGAATCCCACCGCAAAGACTTTACAACGTGCTGTGAGTCGCCTATGTCCCGCCAGGGATGTCAATTGTATTCTTGGGTGTCTAGTCATGCCGGGCGAAACCTCTCTGCGGCCATGTGATGCAACTCGACTGAATAGCAACGACTCCGTGGCCACCTTCTTCTCTGTTACAGCTTTCAACCCTCTCATCGTTGTGGCTGTTCTGAAGGCAATGGCAGTTGCACCTCCAAGTATTGCAAGGGCTACTCCACAAACACCACAACCTCGACCATTTCTTCCGAGAACACCTGGTGCCTCCAAACCAACCAATAGCCCGACCCCTGCTCCCAGTTTCGTCGCAATAAACCACCAAGCAAAGACACAACCAGAGGTGACTGCCACTCGCCGTGTCAGAGCAAAGACACAACCGGAGGTGACTGCCACTCGCCGTGTCAAGTTTGCCCCTCTCCAAGACGTGTCCGCTGCGCCGCTTGAAAAGGAGTCGTCACCTGTGCTGGAGGAATCAATGAATGACCCGGTAGTTGCACAATTAAGGAACGAGAGATCACAAATTGTGGAGGCTGCGTCGCATGTGGTAGAGGGGCGGAAAGTGAAGACGCGGGCGGAGGTGCAGCGGGAGATGAGGACGGTAATGGCGGGGGTGTTGATAGAGCGTGAGGCAATGTATGACGATGCGCCGGGGTCAGAGAGTGTTGAGCCGTTGGCAATTGGCACGCACCAAGATGCCAATCCCAGTATGAGCTTTACACAGCTCGAGGCGTTGCGTTTGACTCCACCGGGTGGTCTTTTTGACTTATGATTTTCGGTACGTCTAATAGTGCTACAAGGGAATAGCATACTGACACACGCGTTAGGTTCGTGTTTTGGGGCTAGTAATGGGTTGGGTTAGATTGGGTCTTTGCATATAGTATTTTGGTCGGGTGGGGTCGTTTTTGAATTTTACAGAGTTGTTTTTAGTCTCATTTGGGTTTTCTTCACCAGTGTTTGATTGACTCATTTCAGTACGTCCCTGATCGTTCCTGCAATCGACTAGCAAGCTAACTACGCGTTAGGGATTTAGTTCCTGTCTTTTGGCGTTGGGTATGAGTTTTTTAATATTTAGCATTGTATTTAGGCTAGCCAGGGGTTGTATTTGCATCTTCAGGAGTTGCTTCTATCTTATTTTAGATGGTACGCGACACTTTCGTGACAAGCTAATACAATATGGTGTGAATCTGCCCCTTTATGAGACCACTTTTTCCTTTTCCGCACTGCAATAACCTTCGTCTGCATTGTGAACTCCAAATCGCAACTCCATCTACTGCAACAGCACTCTTTTGGCACTCTTTCTGCACTCGTTTGCCTTTTAAAAATGACCCGAACAAGGCCACTGTACAAGGCCGTATCCTCGATTCCAAAAGCCACAACGGCAACTCCTGGAGTTGTCTCCCCAATGCCACGTTCTGCAAATGGTAAAAAGAGGAAACTCACGTTGCAAGCTGACAAGCAGAAGCGAAAGCAGATGAAGGCTACAGCTTCACGTATCGAAGGTTCGACTACTCAGGTCGTCTCAGCATCTACACCCATTGTATCTGCGCCGAATCCAGCCCTTAAGCCATCTCTGCCCCCGCCGAATCAAGCTTCCAATTCGATGTCGCCAGCACCCAGTGTCATTTCTGTCGGTATTCGTTCAACGACGAACCTTAGTCATCTCCAGAGTCCACACCCATCATCATCGGCTTCACAATTTATCCCATCGTCTCCACCGAATACACCGTCAAGTCTGTCAGTCAGCAGCAAACGATACGGCAGTCGAAGTGTCCTTGCACCAGGTGACCTTCGAGTTACTGCTGTACTGGAGACAATGCGTCGCATGATGGAGAAGGAAATGCTGAGCGAGAGACCATTTCCAACTGAAGCTGAGTTAATGCTGGTAGCTTATACAATTCAGAGAGTGGTAGATACCGACTAACATATCGTTTCCACACAAAGTCAGTAGTGCTATGCTGGCCCAAGGCATGCATACAGGAAGGAGTCAATATTAGCTTACCGGAACGTCAGAAGGAGTGTCTCAAGATAGTTAAGTATCTCCCAGAAATGCATTCTCATTGACTGACTGGCCATATGTCAGATCAAAAACAGTTGCAATGCAGTCAGATCGCACATGATCAAGAAGGCCCGTGATTGTGTAGGGAGACTATACAACTTACATCGTTTAGAAGACGATGAACGCCGCATACACATTGACCAACTACTATCAGATTTTACATTCACTGTGCGCCAATGCGATCGTGCGAACGAGCTTGAGGTGAGTCCAGTCTGCAACTGTCAGCGTCGCTAACACTATCAGGAACGAGCTAGTTACTTTCTTGCCGAGGAGATTCCACGATTTCTGTATCTACATTTCTTCCAACGAATGCGCAAACGCGGTAGGCATTCGGAGGGCTTCCATGACTGGATTCGAGAACAAACACCCCCGGCACTGATTGTGTTAACATGTACAGCATTGCATCACGCACTGACGGAGTGGCAAAGAAATAGAGGTTTAGCTCCAACAAAGGTTGAAAGCGATGACTTCGAAATCCGGCGGAAAAGGCCAGAGTGGGAGTACTACTTCAATCGAGATAATGACGGCGGTAAGTATGGCTTTCACAATGCATATTATTGCTCTAACATTTTGCAGAGACTTACACTGATCTCATGAATATTTGGAATGATCTCCCGTCTCCATTGAGACAGAAGGTAATCAAATCCATACGGGCGGCTCTCAACAACCTGATTCTACGTGAGAAAGGAGCAAATAACACGCCTGCCGCTGCTATCAAACCTCGTCGGGTGGTGTTAAACAAGACTGCGATGGAAGCTCTAATGATGGAGCCGGACATTGAGACTCCGATCATTTCAGCGATCAGCATCCCCATTGCTAAAGATTTGTATTTCGATTCCGAGGATGGGGTTGAAGACGGCGACAATGATAACGACAACGAGCATGATGACATTCACAGTGCCAGGAGTCGTGCGCAGCGACACCGTGGCCTGCAGCTGGATGATGATGTCGAGATTGAGGTGGATGAGGACGAGGATGAGGACGAGGATGAGGATGAGGATGAGGATGAGGATGAGGATGAGGACAAGGGTGCAGTGTCGGAGTTGGTGGATAACTGCGAAGGAGAGAGTAGTTTAGAGGATGTGCTTCAAGCTGGCTGCGACGTGTAGAATAGCATTTAGAACGTGAGGCATTTGGAACGGGAATCTGTATTAATTAGACTTTAATATCGAACATCATGCAAACTGCACTGTATCCGTCGCCTGAGATGTGAATGAAATTCAGGGCATCGTATAATCGTCTCATGCAGTGCATACTGCGTTTTGTCAAGGTGTGCATTGCACTCAGGCGTCATGTAATTTGTGTTGTGGATCAATAGATGTGCACACTGCATGGCTGCGTCGGTAAGGGATACTGCGTCTGTAAGATGTGAGTGCACTGCATGGCTGCGTCAGTAAGAAATATTACGTCAGGAGGTGCGAGCGCAACGCCAGGGGTCGTATATACGCACGTGTAGTGCCACGCTACGACGAGGCTCAAGAGGTTTCGTCTGAAGCGACCGATGCGCCCCTGGCCTATGTACGTCCTGGGCGCGACTTGGTTTTTTTCCCGATGTCTTTCCAACAAAACCTGATTCTTTCCAACAAAACCTGATTCCAACCAACGAAACCTGATTTCCTTCGTATTCCTCTATCCCAATCATCGATCCATATTCCTCCCTCGATCCTCACTCGACACAACCGTGACAGAAGGGGGGGGGGGGGGGCAGAAAAAACCCAGCACATCGTGATAAAAACAGAAAACCTCAACGAGAGAATACGTCAAGGGATAATTGTGGCATTCATAGACACAGTCAACCTTGATAATTACTCTGCAAGTTCCGAGAAGTAATGGGGTTGGGTGAAAATGGTGTACCAGCAATGCACAGAGGACAGCTGTGAAGGGATATGAACACGTAACAATCAATCACTGGAGATACTCGAAATACAACAAGTAAAACTGTTGGACAAGGAAAGACTCAAGTGGATCCAGGAGTGCCATGATTCTCCGGTCGCGGGACATTCAGGATGAGCAAATATGAATAACCTGCTAAGCCGAAGCCGTTCCTGGAATCCGATGACAATGAATATGGACCGCCACGTACAACACTGTCATATATCTGCCAGCAGAGATAGGCAACCCACCGAAAGACTCCTGGCTTGATATGACCGTTAAGATTACCAGAACGATCATGGACGGACTTGAGCATGGATTTCGTAGTGGGACTACCAGCAAGTGAAGAATTCATCACAAGATGGGTAGTAGTCAATCCCCTAACAAAAATGCAACTCCTGGTACCCTGTATTTACAAAGTGGATGGACAGCAGCAGGGGGAAATGTACATCAAAGAAGTGTTCAGACTGCATGGGCTGCCAGAAACAATAGTGTCGGATCGAGGTATGCAGTTCGCTTCGAAGTTCTGGAAACACGTCAGCAACAGATTAAGAATCGAATGATGATTGTCAACTACGTTTCGTCCGCTGACTGACAGCCACTCTGAAAAAATCGATCCAGTGATGGATCAGTACCTCCAGCACTTTGAAAATTATTTGCAGAACAATTGGGTCCAGTGGCTACCATTGGCGGAGTTTGCAGCTAACAATCATACCTTTGAGACGACCAATTGCTTCGCGTTTTTTGGCAATTACAGCTTTCACCTGCACATGACCTTCAGCCAACATCCAATTCAGGATCCCAACAATATTCGCGAGGTAAACACCCAGCAGATGGCCCAATGGAAGGAGCAACTTTTCAGTACAAATGAGGTAGAAATGAAAAGGGCCCAAACCATATGGTTCGAACAGGCAAACAAATTGCAGGGTGTTGGAATGGAGTTACAGATGGAAGATACACTCTGGATGGATGCCAGAAACCTATTGACAGCCCAACCCAGAAAGAAACTGTGCTGGAAACGTATTGGACCATACGAAATTACCGATGTTGTTAGTGCATGGACCAATAGAATTACACTACCAAGGCAATTGCGCAAGCACGATGTTCAACCGATTTCTAGATTACAGAAGGCTGCCCAGGATTCTCTCCCGAATCAACAGCAAGCACCACCACCAGCAGTACTGGTGGATGGGGAAGAAGAGAATGATGTTGTGCGGATAGATGATTCCAGGTTATTGAGAAAGCAGCTGCAGTATTTGGTAAAATGGAGGGGCAACGACAAGCGCGGCAGGGAAACTGCAACCAACATAGATGGACTCAAGGCTATCCACAATTTTCACACCAAACAACCGGGCATGCCCAGGCCATGAACCTCGTAGGCACTCGGCAGTCAAGAAAGGGAGCTACAGTCACAGTTGTATTCGGTCACAATCAATGGTGGAGTGATGATCGGTGTATAATATAGATGATAAAGCACAACGAGAATGAATTTATGTTTCAAACATAAAACAACAATATCATGCAAAGGCAATGAACAAAGAAGGTGGGAGCTCAGAGATATTATGGAACAAGTGAATCACTGTATATACACCAGGTGTTTGGTGGAGGATACATTTGTTTCTTCACTCATTCTCCCATCTATACAACAATCAATTTACTTCGGCTTGAACTTTGTTTACATTCGGTGATTTCGGATTGAGTCTATTAAATACAGTCCTTGTCCCTTAGCTACAGGCTATCCTCAACTCTTTAGCCTTCCCAGCTTTCAGTGTTGATAACCCCTGTAACCCTGAGCCCCGAACGCTCGATACTGGGGCACTGAATTCTCGACACCAAGTGTACTTGAAAAGCTGCTGAATGCACTGTACACTTTTGTACTTGCAGCTGTTTTTAGTTAGCTTTGCTGTAGATTTGCTTTCATGTTCAAGAGTATATCTACTTTCTGTTTCTTTTGCAGTAGCAGCCATTTTGCTCTAGATATTATTTTACAATTTCCACTTGCTATTCTTTCTGCACTTCTCAGCTTTCTGGCTTTTCTACAGCTTGCCAGGGTACTACAATTATTACTTTCAGCCTTTTCCACCAGCTCTTCAATAACCTTTCAATTAATCTAGCTATCTATCTTTTGATTCACACTGATGGTTTGTCAGGAGCTTATTGCTAATTACTCTGACAGGGTATACCACTATCAGATATGCATTGGCTGGTGATGAAACTTGCTGGGAACAGAGCTAGCTGTAGACAGTGCTATGAGAGACAACTAGTGAAAAGGATTTTTACATGGCAGCAACCAATAAGAAAACCGGTGAAAAGAATACTTATATGGCAGCTAGAAATAGAAGGCTGCAAAAAAGGTACTTTATTTTGAGAAGTTTTGGGAGGGAGTAGCCCATGCAAAAGAAAACAATAGGAAGGAAAGTCCAAAGTTGATAATTGGATACATGTTATCAGTATCCATTTAAGATATGAACCACTGGTGATGAAATAATTCAAGACTTCAACAATACTAGTCCAACTCAATCGAACTACTTTTGTAATAATCTGATCTGGCTATGAATATAGGCCTGCAAAGATATATGATTGATTTCCTAATAATAATAACCTGGGGTCGAATCTGATTATACTTTAAATTGACCAAAACATATTTTGCCATATAACATTATTATACTGTCAAACAATATTGTACTTCTGCAAATTATTGTGCTTCCGAAGGTTATCTGACTTCTGCAGATTATTGTACTTCTGTAGATCATTGTTCTTCTGAACATTATTGTTCTTTTGAAGTTTATCTTACTTTTGAAAGTTGACATACTTCTGAAGGTCATCATACTGCTGAAGGTAATTATATTTTGCCAAATCATTATACTGCCAAAAGTTAGCGTATGAAGTAGTATGAAGTGACAATAGTATATTCTCGTGACTAAACAAATGGTGTCGATCATTGTGGATCCACTTAGGTTGTGGGTGTGTACTTAGCCCCTTCAGGCCCGTGCCCTCCGCTGAGCAGCACCTTATGTCAACCCTTTCTCCCCACAGTATATCCCTCCTAAGGAGTTTAAGGTATTTCCCAAAAACCAACCTACTATTTGAAAACCAGAGAACACCCATGCCTTGCCTGTGCCTTGAAACAAAATCAAAAACAAAACAATTCGCCCTCAACTTCTAGTGTTGGCAACGAAGCGGATCGGTTCGAGTCGAACCGAATCCAGCAAGGGTTCGAAGACAGTTCGATCCGAGTTTTGCCGAAGTTCTGAGGTTCGACTTGAACTTTGAACCGAATCCAAAAAATGCGACCGATAATAAGTAAGCGAGTTCTTGTCCGATCGGCTCGATTTGTGGTTTATCTGGTAGCGCTTGAAGTCAGCTACAAGATAAACCAAAAATCGAGCCGATCGGACAAGAACGCGCTTACTTGTTTTTGTTTTAACTTTTTGGTCGAAATGGCGTGGTTCGAGTGAAAAAGTCTTGACATGGATTCGCTTCGCTTGAACCAAATCGGTTCGTCAATTGTACGAACCCCGGGCGGTTCGTTTCCAACACTATCGACTGCTGCAGCAAAGTCACCAATGGCCATCGACTCCGCAGCCAAATAGCCAAGGCCATCAATTCCACAGCCTCAGTCCTTCCGTTTTCTTTTCACCTTCATTTCTTCCAATCCATGTTGTTTTTTGTAGTCATTAAGCATTTTCTGTGCTTTTGAGAGGTTGGTAGCTGGTTCCCAGGTTATTTCATCATCATCATCATCATCATCATAGCCTTCCCACTTAATTTGATATTTGTAGACTCCTTTAACGCCAGGTGCCCTCTCATGCGTAACAATTGCCTCTATGACATATGAGTGTTGAATCATCCCATGTTTGTCTATTACTGACCAAACAGAAGGAGGAGGAGGCTTTTCACATGCCTGGTTGGGGTTGGCAATATATATCATGAGTCTGATGATATTTACTGTATTGTAAATCGCCATATCTTTTGGCAACTCTAGTTTGACTGTATTGAGTCATTGGAACTTAATGATTCTGTTTGGTCCAGCCCATAGATGCAGTGACTTCCAATGAGAAGGATTTTGGCTGGCGTAGGTATTAGGAAGGTCTTTAGTGTTTCACATTATGAGGTCTTCCACTAGCTGGGTACAAGGTCTTCAGCGCTTATATGCTTCCACAGTCTGGCTATCTTATGCTTTGCGGAGGCAATCCTGGGCAACTAGTCAAGAATCCTGCAACAGTTCAACAAATGCCATAGCTTCCAGAATCCACAATTCATCATCCTGACGCCTGCCCACAATCCAGTTTAATGGAATCGATGGTGTGTATCCTAGGGCCAATTTGAATGGGCTTCGATCGTTGGATGGGTGTGTTGATGTGTTGTATGCAATGTGTGCTATTGGGAGTATGGTATCCCACTCATCTTGATGGTGAGTGGCAACGCCTGTAGATAGCACGTGACCTGCTGGTTCAAGATCACAGACAGTCCCTCTGTCTGTGGGTGAAACACTGACAACATCAGTAGCTCAGTTTGCAGCTTCTTATTCATCTCCGTCCAGAAATCTCAAGCAAAGAATATGTTTCTGTCTCTGATGATCTTTCATTGGATACTGTGAAGACATATGGTGGTCTCTAAACATAGCTGGGCAAATTCTGCAGCATCAAGGGTCTTAGCTGGGGCATCGAGTGCATTAGTTTGGAGAAGTAGTCCATGAATGTCACGATGCAATCTTTTCCTTTCAAAGGTATTGGTGTGTCAGTTATAAAATCAACCCCCACACACTTCCAGCAGCCTCATGTAACTGATTGTGGTTTCAACAAGCTCATTACTTTCCCAGCCTATGGATTAACTCAAACACATGTATCACAGCCTTTGTGTATGCTTAATTTCCTTCCACATCCTGGGCCAGAAGTTATGCTGTCTCATCGGCATATATGTCTTTGCTGCTACAAAATCCCTTCTATGGCAGAATTATTTGCCTCTTGAAGAATTCGGTTCCTTCGAGGTGTCCGAATGTAAAGCTGACATGGTTCATCTTTGTATCATTCTAGGTCTTGTTTTTGTAGGTCTTGGTTGAGCAGACCATCATCCAGGGAAAATTGGTGACTGTAAGCCCACACCTTTCGCACTGAAGCCGGAGGGGATGTTTTCAGCACGTGTTCCTGGCTATCTTTGGACGCAGGTATCTGTACTATCTCTTCACTTCAGCAGTTGTTCTTCATATCCACCGTAATCTCTTGTAGCCGTTCTGTCGATTTTTGGACTACCAACTGCCTACGCTGACATTGGATGACTTGACAATGCTCACATCCAATGTCTGGGTATTGCATTAGTGTATCAGCCGCCTCGTTCATCATACCTGGAATGTGCTGAATATTCTATGTATACTTTTATAATGTTGCTAAGTACTCCATTTGTCAGGTTGTGAGTCGAGGTTGTGTCTGAATACATGTAGGAAACACATGGTCTGTATGAACGATGAAATTCTTGACCGAATAGAGGTAGTTGGACCAGTTCACAACTGCCTCATGAATCGCTTGGATATCTTCATTGTATATAGGGTATTGCCTCTCTGTTCCCTTGAGCTTCCTGATCCAAGAGGCAAGAACTCAGATCTCTCTGTCCTGTCACATCTGTAATAATACTGCTCCAACTGCATATTCGCTGGCATCAGAATGCAACATGTACTCGCCTTCTTCCTCCAGCAGTGCTAGCACGGGAGCCTTGCAAATTGCATTTTTCAATATCCTGAAGGCCGTCTCTGCATCCCCATTCCAAGCCAATTGCACAGTACCAGTGTTCTTCAGCCATGGCTTGCCATGGATGCCATCTATTTTAGCTTTCATCTCAACTTTGCACATACGATATAATGGCAAGGCAATAAAAGCATAGTACTATATGGACTTGTGGCAACAGCCTATCAGATCCAGAAAGCCACAAACTTCTTTTGTGTTCCGAGGGCAAGGCCATCCAGATCCTGCTCTAATCTTCGACTTTGACATATACACTCCTTCTTGGATGATCTGATTACCACAAAATTCAATTTCATTGCGAAAGCATTTACATATAGACTTGATCAATTTCAGGCCAGCTTTCTGAAACAGGTGTAGTACTGGCTGTATGTGATACAGATGATCCTCATATGTTGAACTCTGGATTAATACATCATCAAGGTAAACAGCCACAAATTCACGTACCTCAGGGTTGGAAGCAAGTAGGAAGTTCATGACTCGCATTAATTAACTATGTGTGTTGGCAAGTCCAAATGAAAGTACTGTCCAATTGTTCAGGCTATTTTTGGTTGAACATACTGTATTTTAACAATCGGCAGCACATATTCGAATTTGATGATAATACCAGGCTATATCAATTTTCCAAAAGCAGGTCAAGCCTCTCAAAGATTGGGCAAGTTCTTGAATGTGAGGTGATGAGTATCGGTCGTTCCTGGTTATGCAGTAAACTACACGGTAGTCAATCCACTTGTGTGATCCACCATCCTTTTTAGACACAAATAGGATGCGGGAGCAATGATAGCTGTCATTTGGCCTTATCCAGCTGTTGTGTATGGTGGTATCTAGTGGTCATTGTAGCTGTACATCATCTTTGGGAGATATTCGATAGGGAGGTTGGCATAGGGCGTTTCTATCGTCATCTGGCAATATATCTATTTTAAAATGTCATTTACTTTGTATTATATCCTACTTCGGCTCTGCAAATGAACTATAAGTCTGGAACTCATGAAGCATGCTGTGAAATTCATCTGTTGGCTACATAGGCTCAGGATTGTTGTACTGTATCCATTGCATTAATGCCCTGGCCAACAGTCAATGGCTCACATGACAGAGATGTTTCGGGCCTATAATTTCGATACCCATGGCCCGGGCTGCATGTTTAATGGGAATGTTATTGGGATTGCTGCCTGGCCACAGGGCACGAAGAGAGTTGATTGGTGCTGTCTTTTTGCTGTCTCTCCATGCGATATCGCCTTCGGTTATCCACACTGTGTTCATTGAGTGATAGATATCATATGTTCCATTCAAATTGTGGACCCAGTACTTCTTGAGGATTATGTAGAACCCTGTAACATCTTATACTGTGAACCACCTCATATATGCGTTGTCATCACCTCCAAGTTTGAGTTTCAGGCATACTTGTTGCTGTCTCTCAATACCATCTTCTACCTTGTTATTCGCCATTTCCATAGTCAACAAGCAACTATACTGTCAAGGGTTCAGGGCTCAAGGTTCTTGGGGTTATAAAAACAGAGAGCCGGGTGGTCAAGGAATCAACGAATAGTTTGTAGCTATGAAACGAGGACTGTATGCAAGAGACTCTGTCCAGAATCACTGAGTGTGAAAGATGTGAAAACCGAAGCTAATTGATTGTTTTATTGACAAGAGAACGAGTGAAGAAAGAAATGTATCCTCCACCGAACGCCTGGTTTATATACAGTAATTCACTCGTTCTATAATACATCTGAACTCCTGCTTTTTTGGTACACTTTTCTAGGCACAAATCTTACCTCTACAGTGAAATCTAATTCGAAACCTGATTTCATTCTTGTCCTGCATTGTGCCTTCGCTGGAAATGTGATTTCATTCTCTTTGAACTGTGGGCTTCGCTCGACATGTGATTTCATTCTCGTCGTACTTTAGCTTTTGTTCGAAACCTGAATTCATTCTTGTTGTGCTTTAGTCTTCGCTTGAAACCTGATTTCATTCTAGTCCTGCAATATTCTATGTATTATTCACTGGTCATTACTCCACTATCAATTATCACACCGCACAACCGTGACAGCAGCTCCCCCACTGCAATACAGAGTTCCTACGAGGTTCATGACCCAGGCTTGCCAGGTTGTTTGGTGTGAACATCGTTGAATGCGTTAAGTCAATCCATGTTGGCTGTGGGCTTCCAGCTGCACTCGTCGTACCCTCTCCATTTCACAAGCTATTGTAACTGTTTTGGGAAAACCCTGGCATTGTCCACCCACTCGACTTTGTACTACTCTTCTCCTTCGACCATCACCAGTGGTGGAGGTTTTGGCTATTGATATAGGAGGGGGTATTGAGCGGCTTTCTCCAAACGAGATATCGATTGGACGTCGTGAATGCATAGTTGGTTGGGTTGTTCGATTCGATAGGCCCAGGGACTGATGACCTCGGTGATTTTGTACGGCCCTATGTGTTTCCAGTTCAGTTTCTTGGTTGGCTGGGTTGTTGATAAGTTTTGTGCATCCAGCCAAACTTTGTCACCGACTTCTCATACTGTACCGACCCTTCGGGACTTATCAGCCAGTTCGGACTGTATGGCCTGGGCCCTATCTTCTTGGCTCAGAGCTTGCTGAAGAGTTGCTCCATTTGTCGGGCCATCTGCAGAGCATTGACTTAGCGAATGTCATTACGATCTTTAATTGGATGTTGGCCAACAGTCATTCAAAGATGAAAGCTGTAGTTACCAATCAACGTGGAGCAATTAGTTGTCTCCAAGGAATGATTGTTAGCTGCAAACTCTGCCAATGGTAGCCTCCAGACACAATCATTTTGCTGATAATTGACGAAGTTTCGGGAATATTGTCCTATTACCTCGTTGATTCTTTCAGTTGGGCCATCGGTCTGAGGTTGAATTGCGGCTGACAGTCTTTGTTCGATATTCAATCTTTTGCCGACGTGTTTCTAGAATGCTGAAGGATATTGCGGTCATCAATCAGACACTATTGTTTCAGGCAGTCTGAGCAGTCTGAATACTTCCTTAATGTACATTTCGCCAAATTGCTTTCCGTCCACACTGTCTGTGCAAAGTACCAGATGACGCATCATTGTTAGGCGATCGACCACTACCCATGCCACGTTGAATCCTTCACTTTCTAGTAGTCCAACAACAATATCCATGCTCAAGTCGTTCCATGGTTGCCCTGGTACTTCTAACCGTCATAACAAACCATGAATTTTTCCGTGCGTTGCTCAGCTCCGCTGGCAGGTGTGGTAATTCCGTACGTAGTGGTATTTATCCTTTCTCATCTGATTCCATGAATGACTTCGGCTTAGCAAGTCATAAGTTTTGGCTTGTTTTGGATGTCCCAAGACCGGCAAATCATGGCATTCTTGGATTCACTTGAGCATATCCTTGTCCGTTGGTTGGATTTGTTGTAATTTGGAGACATCTAGCAGTTCTTTCGTGTGTGTATACAACTCTTGGCATTGCTTACACATATTTTTTACCCAGTTCCACAGCTCGTCAGATTTTACTGAGTTGTTATCCAGGTTAACTGTTTCCATGAATGCTACTACCAAGTTTTTGCGCAGTTCCTTGCTGAGGTTTTCTGTTTTTAACACGATATGTTGGGTCTTTTCTGCCTAGTGTTAGCAACAGTTCCAATCACGGGTCCAGGTCGGTTCCAGTTCTGAACCGCCATGGAACCAAACCGTCCAATCACAGGTGGTTAAAAACCGGAACCGAACAGTAATCCGCCGGGTTATGGTGGATTTTTTCTCTAAAACTATCGCTTGAATTATGTATTTGAGTTCTCATTGGATCATGATATAATCTATATGTCGATTATGCAGTTTTCAACGCTCTTGCACCTCCAGCTCTTTGATTTGCGATATAATTAGTATTCGTTGAGTTGCTGCAAAAAACAGTCAATTTTGGCGGTATTTTCGGCTTTATTTCACAGCGACTCAACGAATACTAAGCGTATCGCAATTCGGCCAGCGGGAAGTGAAAGAGCGTCAAAAACTGCATTGTCTACGTATAGATCATGTCACGATCCAATCAGAACTCAAAAACTTAATTGGAACGATAGTTGTAGAGAAGAAATCCGCCAAAACCTGGCGGGTTACAGTTCAGTTTGGGTTTTTAACTGTCTGTGATTGGACACTTTGGTTCCTTGGGGGTTCCCAAACCGCCCCACGGCTACGTGTCCGGTTTCAAACCAGACCGCGGCCGGGTAACCTGGACCCGTTGGTCAAACTATTTCCGCCCCCCCTCCAGAGGAATGTCTACTGGCATTCTTGTCAGTGCATCAGGTTTCTGACCTTGTTTCCCTGGGCAGTACACAATCTTGAACTTAAACGTTGATGAGAATTCGGACTATCAGGTTTGTCTTCGATTCAACAATTTCAACATCATGAAATACTCCAGGTTCTTCTGATGGGTGAGAATTTAATAGGATGTGCCGACCCTTCACACTGCAGTCTCCATTGTTCCAGGCTTTTGATGATCGCCTCCAGTTCTTGATCTCATATTTCGTAATTTTCCTCAGTGGGTGAATACTTCTTGGGGAAGAAGGCTACAGAATGTAATACTCCTTGATCTTCATACTGGGAGTGAACTCCTGTGGATATATAATTTGAAGCGTCGCTTTCCAGGACTATTTCCTGTTCATAATCAAAGTGGGCCAGTACCAGAGCTGTTGTAAATGCCAACATATGTTTGGCGAATGCTCTTTTCTGATTTGGGTCCCTAGTCAAATGGTACCAATATTTTCGTGAGTTTTGTTGGTGGTTGCACTACTGCGCTATATTTCAGTATGAACCATTAGTAAAAATTAGCAAAGACTAGGAAGGCTTGGACTATGTTGAGTTTCAACGGTGCTTCCCAGTTTTCGACTGCTTGAACTTTCTCTGGATCCATTCCAATTTCATTTACTCCAATAATTAACCCTGGTCATTTGACATCTTCCTCAGGCAACTCGCATTTTTCTGCGTTTGGATAGAGGCTGGCTGCCTTGCGAGCTGTCGTTACTGCTCAGACGTGTTCTTTGTATTCTTTCGGAGTGTTGTTGTAGATGACAATATCATCCAAAAAAGTCGTACAGAATATATCGAACAATGGTCGTAATGTATCATTGATGAACTCTTGAAACAACGCAGGTGTGTTGGTAAGTCCGACAGGCATAACTAGTGTTGGCAACGAACCATGATGGTTTGAGAAAATCCTCGAACCAGATTGATTCGTGGCAAACCGAATCCGCCATGACTTTCGCCTCAAACCAAACCATTTCCCTCAAACATTTCAAACAAAAATGACTATGTGAGTTCTTGTCCGATCGGCTTGAATGTTTTTTTATCTTGCAGCTAACTTCATGCGCTGAAAGATAAAAAAAGATTCCAGCCGATCGGGTGAAAACTTGCTTACACATTTTTGTTCGAAAAACATGGTTGGCGAACCTTGTCGTGATGAACCAGAGGAAATCCGCGAATCTCGGATCGCACGTCAACCAAATCCATGCTTGGTTGAATCCATTGCGAACCGGTTCGCTTCGTTGCCGACACTAGGCATAACTAGGCATTCAAAAAGTCTGTAGGGGGTCCTTAAAGCCATTTTCCACTCATCCCCTTCTCCAATTCTGATCGTATTATACGCATCGCGAACATCTAACTTGGTGTAATAGCCGGCCTTTGACAGTCTTAGCAGGGTTGCTTGGATCAATGGTAGGGGGTATCGGTTGTTGATGTTGCTTCATTTTGGCCTCAGTAATCGACACACATTCTTAAACCTCCCTCTGGTTTTGGAATGCAGAGTACTGGGGCTCCGCAAGGTGATGAAGATGACTGGATGATTTCATTTGACAAGTTCTTTTCTATCCATTCTTTTGAAACATGTAGCTCTTTGTGGGATAAACTGTAGATAGGTCCAGACGGCGGTGTGAACCCTTCTTGCAGCTAAATTTCATGGTGGGAGGACCAGTGCAGAGGTAGCATTTTCACAACTACCTTGCTGAACAGGGGTAGAAACTTGTGGTACTCTTTGGGGATGACTTCTTCAAGGGGTTTGTCTTGAAAATTTTTCATTTCCAAAGCCTCATTGATTTCGTACAATGTGACAGTATAAACTTTGAGTCCTTCCTGCATTATTCTTCTCATACAGGGTGTGGTGGCTACTGCGCGGATGTTTAACCTTGGTTTCGCCAGATCCGTTGTTTCCATATGATTGCCCCACACCCATACACTCGAATGGCATTGGCAGTGTTGTTAGTAGTAGCTGCTGTCGAAACCAATCCTGCAACATTGACATGTAACTGTTACATCCTGAAGTTGTAACCATGGTAGCCCTAATACAATCGAATAATGTTCTAACTTCGTTACGAATACTGGTAGTTGCTCCTGATGTGATCGTATTCCATGTTCAACTTGGCCATTGTTGCAATGGTTCCGGCTTCAATGGGCATGCTATTGATAACCTCTAACTCTCTTGACTCTCATAAATCCTTTTCTTCCAATTGATGATGGCGAACAAAATCTTTGTCCACAAATGCTATTCCCATGGCTTTGAAGTCCATTAGACTGTGCGTATCAATTGACCTGTCTCTGATTTTGAGCCAACATTACACAACAATATGCTTCATTTGTATTAAAGACTCCCTAATTTCAGCACGACTAATCGAGAACCGCGAACTTCAACAACGAGATTTAGCAACTGTAAACACAGGAGATTTGTGTCCAGCGCAATGGCCATCCTGATTGCACTGGCCTAAACTGTTCCCGACTCGACCTTTCCCAAATCTGCGTGCATTTTATTTTCTCTATTCTCAAAAGGTGTTACTTCTACCTGTCCTGATGTTGCATTCAATTTTCTCAGGCACGATGCTGCAAAGTACCTGCTATCTACCCAGTACATACAATTTCCTCCTTCCCTTCGTCGCTTGTGTTCTTCCGGAGTAATTCTCTTTCCTTTAACTGCTGAAAGATCCATGGAAGCGGGGCCATGATATTCTGCCATGGTTCCTGCAGGAGCTGATTCCGAGGTGGATGGGACGGGTGTGCTGTTGTTCGCAGTTTCAGATGTTTTATATCCGCCTGTCCATCTTCCTGATTTTTTTTCAGCAGCTTTTACACAGATCTGTGAATTTCTCTTTGAGCAGTGTTTGACACATTCTGTAAGATTCTGCGGAATGTCGCAATGTTGAAATGAATCTTGCAATTGTTCGAAAAAGCCTTGTGATGACAGGTTTTCTTGTGCTGCTTCGTTCCATTCCACATCCAGTACCCATCATTGAAATTCTGTGTAATACTGAGAGAATTCTCTGTCTTTTTATCGAAGCTTAAGGAGTTCTTGATGACGGTGGCTCGTATGTCATGATCTTTGATGGCCAGCTGTAACAGGTCCAATGATTTTTCCAACGATGTGAGGTCAAGATTACCCGTCATTCTGCTGATGTATGGCTGGATGTGATTTAATGCTAAGCCTTCTAGTCGATTTGTTGCATATTGTAAAGACGAGTATGGGCTAGCAAGGCTCTGTAGAGCCTGAGATGCCAATTTGAATGAATACAGTTGCTAATGAGGATACGTGATTCTGGAGTAGTATAATGTTTATGATATTCACTGTAGTGCAATTGCACTCCCGCGAAGTGACTATATGCTGGGTGGTTACTCGTCCCTCGGCTGGCTGCCATCACTCGACCACCGCCATTACAAATATAGTGTTTCGGACTGCTTGTTGAAGAATCATGTTGGTTCATCTGGAATTTTCATTGCTAACTGTGTCATCCATCCTCGGAGTGCTCTCCTATTTGTTCCCAAGAATTGGAGAATTTTGTGGCCTTTATGTTCTCTGTTGCCACTACCATTACCACAATTCTCCGCAGGTACCAGCACTCATCTGACCTGATCCCGATATTCATTTCTTTCCTCTCCACTGATCCTTCACTGTTCCTCTGTTTTCACTAATTGCTGTCTGAGATTTTCTGTCCCTTCTGGTGCTCTGGTTGCTGGTCATTGTTCTAATTCGGTGACTTGGGTCTCTAAATCCCTGTGTGTACAGGCGGGTACTCTTGAATCCTAGTCCTTGACCCTTTGTTGTGTTAATGCCAATTCCTTGTCTGTGTTTACCTTGTTTTATTCGAGGTTTTTCCCTTCTTTGAACAACTCGGTGATTCGTTCTTGGGCTGCTCCAATGTTTGTGGCTTGGGTGGTGATTTGTTGGTGCAATGATTCTATTTGATTCTTGATTTGAGACGCTGGTGCTTCTGCCATGCCTGCTATATTGTCCTTCGTTTTGTTGGCTGCTGTCAGGGCATCTTGTTGATTCAGCATCATAAAGTCCACCAATATAATTCGTGCCATTATATCTAGATCTACTCTCTCGATTTTGATATCACGGGGCCCTTCGCTCATACTGCTGCTTGACATGGCTACATGTGTCTTTGAAGATTGATTGGTGAAGGTAGTAATTGATATCAAAACCTAGTAAGCATTCTTCTTTTATACACTGATCACAGATGTGTTCCCACATGTTGTTTGGCCAGTAAATCCAGCTATCATTGGAACAAAGGATATCGCAGCAACCACTGCTGTTCAGATTCCAGTACATAAATGGCTGGTTTGATACCAAGGCAAAAGGAGTTCGAGACCGAGGGTCCACAGTAAACAAAGAATACAACCGCATACCTCGATGCAATCCCAACAAGTATCGAATTGCTCTATGCCGCAGTGGCAGGTTGGTATTTCGGCCCAATTCTGAATTGCTCCACGGTTGCAGTGGATAGATGGATTTGAATAATTGTGGTCAAGGTCTCCGTCTACTCCTGAACAGTAGCAAAAATAAATACAGTCGCAGGTCCTTGCATCCTCGCTTATGAATTTGGAACTGGCACTGGTTGCCAAAAATATCTGGATTCATAGGTCTTCAAAAGGTCCACAAGCAAGATAAACAGAAGTGTCTCCAGTAAGATTGGATAATTAATCAATTTTCAAAATTGCTTGCTAATTTAAATACTTTGCCACACATGTTGCAAATACAATAACAATAATAGCAACCTAAACGGTAAGGATAATGGTATATGAAACAAGAATATAACTGGTAGAATCAATTTTAGACTCGTTCTTCTGTCCAGAGTTCATGGCTCAGTGTCAAAGGTTCAGGGCTCGAGGTTTTAGGGGTTATAAAAACAGAGAGCTGGGTGGTTGAGGAATCGAGGAGTAGCCTGTAGCTACGAAACGAGGACTGCATGCAAGAGACTGGATCCAGAATCACAGAGTGTAAAAGAAGTGAAAGCCGAAGCTAATTGATTGTTTTATCAACAAAAGAACGAGTGAAGAAAGAAACTTATCCTCCACCAAATGCCTGGTTTATATACAGTGATTTACTCATTCCATAATACATCCAAACTTGAGCATTCTTTGTACACTTCTCTTTGCACGGATCCAACATCTTCTGTGAAACATTATTCGGACCCTGATTTCATTCTCGTTGTGGTTTCAGCCTTTGCTCGAAATCTGATTTCATTCTCGTTGTGCTTTAGTCTTTGCTCAAAACCTCATTTCAGTCTCATGGCGCATTAGCTATTGTTCAACACGTGAATTCATTCTCATCGTGCTCTAGTCTTCGCTCAAATTCTGATTTCATTATCGTCATGCATCATTCTTTGTATTATCCACCAATCATCACTCCACCATTGATAATCACTCAGCACAACTGTGACACATTTCTCTCTTCTAATACTGCATCTTTTCTTTTTAACTGGTTCACAGTCTCTCTTTTTACATGAGTCTCTGATGGCCCATTGTCATTGGCTGTTTTGGCTGCTAAACAACTGTATTTATCATTATTCTTTTGGTACCGAAGCTTTCTGTCGCAATGCAGGAGATCTAAAGTATTAGTATTACTAACTTGGAGATAGTAATGACAAGTAAACTTTTTCATTGTAGACACTGTACTAGTAGTTTTAGTTTCATGGAGTTTATTTTCAGCTAATCGCTTCCGTTGCCATTTCTCAAGCTCAAGTCATCCGAATGATCATCACTGTCATTGGGCAATTCTTGTACTTTGGACTTGTTGGCATCATGTCTTTCTCCAGAGACCTATTGGGTGAAACAGAAGCTCTAATGTTTTCCACCACATCCTCCTCCATTGTCACCTTTCTTGAAACCACCACGGGAACCTCTTCACCTGTCTTCTTTTTCTGTTGCTTTCCCATTTTAGCTCTTCTCATCATTGGCTAATTTCTTTTCTCTCCACTCGGCCACAACCTTTTCCTTGTTTGGGTATTGCCAGGGTAGGTGGCCTATATCGCCACAGGCGTAACACCTCTGGTCACCACTGCCATCCCTGCCGCTGCCGGCTTCATTCTGTTTGCCTTCTATTTTCACATGCATTTTTGACATGGGTTATATTTTGGAGTTAAGTATGGCATCCACCTGAGAGACATGCCCTATAACATTATTGAGGGATGTTGTAGGCTGATTCCCCAAATTCTCATGCAATTAATTGTATGCTTCCGGGATGCTCTCAAGTGTAAACAGGTATGAGTCGATGAGGCATTTATCTGAGAGTGGTGTATGGGATTTCAACTGGTGTCAAAGCAGTCAAAAATGTTCATTAAAAGCGGAAACACACTCGCCACATTTATTTCAAAGTACCTCCCAATCATATTTCAGTCTGGTCACAGTATTGGGTGTGATAAAGGCCTCTTTGACAGTGGCCAAAAAGTCTTCCCAAGTGATGCCTGCGCTTGTATGTGCCAGGACACAGTAATTGCGCCAAACTGCACCTTTGTTGCAAAACCGAAACAGTGCTACAATGGCCCAACTGTTGGGCAACGGAATTCCCAACTTGGCTGTTACACCTAACTCCTGGGTTTGAAGTCCAAAGTGCTGGTGTAGGGTGGATTGGTAGGAGGTGATGGCATCCAGGGTTATTGTACCATCATAAGTCAGCAATTCTGTCATCTTGACATTATACATGCAGCGGTTGGAGGAAATGTGGATGGTGTTGGTTGGCATGGAGCTTGCCTTCACTCGAATCAATGCCTTGTTTGTAGCATTCAGTTCCACTATTGCCGACTCCATCATTTCGCTGATTATGTCTTTCTCATCTTCAGCAATTGCCAACACTTCCTTGGTTGTTTTGACTTCTTTCAAGCCTGTGCCCAGTGTGGCTTGCATCGTGTTATTGAGCGGGTTCTTGGTGGTGACTGCTCGTGTCAGCTTCGCTATCTTCTTTGCAATTGCATCGTCAACCAGAAGTGGTACCGCTTCATCTTTTACGTTGTTTGAAGCCTGGTGCACCAATCTGTTGCACTGTACCTGTTTTGCCAGGAGGGACCACACCTTGTCATTGAGACGCTGCGTTCACTTGATAAGTTCTTCAGCGATTGAGTCAGATTGCGGGTCAACATTCGTACACATTCTGATTGGATCTTCGACTTGTTCACGGCACTCATCCTTAAACGCATGGAACCAATTGCCGACCTTGTCAGAAATGTTTATGTGCAAGAATTCCGGCGGGTGATTCATGATCTCGTTGTGGCAGGCTCGGTCTTCCTCTGTCCACTGTTCAAAAATACTGACCCCCTCCAGTCACATATCTGGGATGACACCGCTAGCCCTGGGGGCTCACAATGAACATATCACTTCAAAACCGTCGTCTTTCAACCACTAGCAGGGTCAAGGTACATGGCAGCTGGCATCATGTTTGTCATTGTTATAGTGTTTTGTGGTACAAAATTTTTCTTTTTCGCTGTTGGCAAGTTGTTTGTGATTGTTTTAACTACTTTACCTGCAATCAAATGGGGCTCTGGCAAGTATAAAGTGCAGGAGAAGCCAATCAGCAAGTGTTGCTACCAATATAGTAGTATGAAGTGACAATAGTCTATTTTCTAGACTAAGTGAGCAGTGTCTATTCTTGCAGATCCACCCATATTGGGGGGATACACGTATCTCCTTTTCATCTGTACCCTCCACTGAGCCACATAATATTTTAATCCATTGTCTCCACATTGTATTTCTACAGGTCAAGATACGTCAGATAATAATTACTCCTCAGGCACCGAAGATTATACCACCACCAAAGCTTATTATAGTATTACCTCCGAAGCTTATTTGAGTTTCACCATCAAAACTAATTCAAATCTTGCTATTGAAGCTATTTGAGTCTCACGATTGATGTATATTCAAATCTGATCATTGAAGCTTAACTGAGTTTCGCAATTAAAGGTGATTTGAATCATGATATCGAAACGTGTTCGTGTCATTGTTGTAAATGGGAAGGATTGGTAATTCAATAATGATTGATGAAGGGTAATCATTTTTGTTTGACAAAAAAACAGGTTTTGAATTGACCTAGAGATTTTGAAGGAAAAGGACACAGATAATGGATAATCACTGAAGATAATGAGGAGACGCCAATGGTACAACAGTGGTATGAGCATGGCAGTGGTAAAGGTGGTGTACAAAGTACAGTAAGATTTAGATGTATATTGAGCATGTGAATTAAAGTGATGACAGTTGTTTTTATTGTATATAAGGAGGTTAGTTTAGTGGAGGATATGTTTCCTCTTCACTTGTTCTCTAGTCTACAAAACAATCAATATCTTCAGTATAAACCTCTGTTCAATTCAGTGATTGTGAATCCAAGTCTCTTGTTTTGCTTGCAGTACCTGCGCCTCTGGATCTCAGTTTGGCTTTTTATAACCCCTGCAACCCCAAGCCTTGGAACTTTCACAGAAGAATGAGTCTACATTCAATTCTACTAGTTATTTTCTCAGTTCACATGTTGATACCCTTACTGTGCAGGTGGCTACTATTGATACCATAACTGTGATGCTTTCGGCACTGGTTTTAAATCTGCAAACAATTTTGAAAACAGACCGATTATCGATACATATTAGAAACACATCTGTTCATATTGCCTGTGGTCCCTTCAAAGACCAATGGATCCAGATATCTTTGGCAATTAGTGCCACTTGTAAATCAAAAATAAATGAGCAAAGCTGCTCAAACTTCACCACAGTTATCTATCAAAATTATTCAATATATACTGGCACTGGCCTTTCAACCCCCAAAATTCTATCCTGCCTCAACTCCAGTATATATGCTGACCCTTGAAGAACTGACAAGCTTCGGCTGATGCTTGAAAAATACATTCCACCGACAGTGGTGTACTTGCGGACACAACAGTATCCCCAATCACCTGCACTGTACCTGCCACTTCTGGGACACCTGCAATTCTGATAATGACCAACACAACTTCTAGATATCTGTTAGCAACAGAACTCTGGTTCGCCCACCAAGGTATTCTGGTCAATATTCAAGCAATTGCATAGTGTTACTTGGTTAACATAAAATTGCAGTTTAAGATTCAATCAGTGGAGTACTTCTACCATGAACAAGAGTACCAGTGGTTTGCCACTAGAAATCAATATGCTGGAATTCTGCATCCTGCGGTCTGTGTGATGTCCCCTGTGGCAATGACTGTTGGATATATTGGCAAATCAATGGCCATTGGAAACATATTTGGACAATTGTTCAGAAAAATGTTTTTGCCTATATATGTGCCATATATTCTTACATAAGCAGCTTTCGTGTCAAGTGTATCAGGTGCATTGAAAAGAACCCTTGGCACAGTGGGAGTGGTGGTAAGAACTTTTCAAAACACAAGCTACACAGTTGTTAGTACAACTTATATGGTTGTATAATCCACTATTAGTTAACCAATTACATTGTAGCAAATTGCCATAACCCCTGTCATCTGAATCTGATTTTCTGTAAGTTTCGGAAACACCAACCATCAGTCATTCAACTGCTCGAATTGCCCAACCAGCGAATAAAATAATAATTCCCGCCTATTTCTTGTTCTTTAACTGTATTGGATGAGTTCTGACCATTGCAGTCCTTCTCCAAATTGGTCATGAATCACTGAATTCAATTTGCTGCATTGAGTTGATTCTGATTGGGTTCTCCAGGCATTGGTTGTGCCACTCCTACTGTTGCCCAAAAAGCGACAGTGTACACCTCCTGCTATACCTGCCGCATCTTCTCCGGAGTGTAACTGATTCTCATTATGGCGGATTTGCTGCGAATCTATCCTGAATTGTGGCATTCGATTCATCCTGTTGGGTTGATATAGCTCGGGTACCCCAGGAATTGGTTGCACAACACCCTCAGTTGCCCCCTATGTTAAACGAATAGTACTCCTCCTCCTGGTCCTTCTGCTCCTCTATCTGGTGCATTGGATCTGTACCGATTCTTGTAATTCTTCTACGAATCGTGCATCAATCACTGCACTTCATTTGATTGGTTTTGTTGAACCAGCTCAGGTACTCCAGACTTCAGTCACAGAACTCATACAGTTATCCCACAAGGGCCAGGGTACACCTTCTATTGCTCTAACTGCTCCTGCTTCTCCTGTATTTAATCAGTTCTGATCATTGTGGTTCTTGTCTGAATCAATCAGGACTAGCTGAATTTGATTCATCTCAGTTCGTTAATCTGGCTTGGGTACTTCAGTAATTGGTTTCACAACTTCTGCAGTCACCCCATATGCTCAATGTATAGTACCCATCCGGCCTTTCTGTCTGCTGTTTTTAATCAATTCGAATGCTTGCAGTTCTTCAAATCAATCCTGAATGGATTCTTTCAATTTGTTGTATTGAGTTCATACAGCTCAGGTACTCCAGACATTAGTCGCACAACTCCTACAGTTGCCCCCCAAGCAAAAGTGTGCTTTTCCTCCTGCTTCTCAATTTCTTGTATCTGATCAGTTTTTGCTCTATCAGTGCTTTTTCAAATCCAATGTGAATGGCTCCACTCAATTTCTTGTAGTAAGTTGTCCCAGCTTGGGTACTTCAGGCGTTGGTTGCCCAATTCCAACAGTTGCTCCATAAGCAAAAGGAATAGTACTGTTCCTCCTGCTCTTGCTGCTCCTCCATTCACCCCTGTATATGATTCAATGGGTATTTAAGATGCTGAGGCAATAGGAAAGAGGCCATCTGTATATAGATCAATAGAAACCTTTTAAACCAAGTGGATCAAATCATTTTGATGAAAAAAGTAATAATTCTCTGCAGTGCACAACCATATCCAATATGGAAAATTATTGTCACACCTAAATGCATAGGTAGGGAGTGTGCTGATGGTTGCCACCTACGTATGGGCCCAGTTGCATTGGGTATATTGGGTGCATTGGGTGTATTAGGAACATACGTAGGCACCCAATGCAGTTAGGTTTTTTTTTTGATGATGCCTGGGAGTGATAGGATTGCTACCAGGGCTAGGGTTCGATATCAATGACTATTGACATCAATCATCTTTTGAAAACACAACAACCATGTCAAGAAGCAGCCAAAGCAGCAGCCCACACCACATCCAGGGAATAGCATTGGATCAAGAAATTATGTTGAGAATGATTCCAGTGGACATCACAGCCCTCAACCAATACAATACCCTAACAGCAGCCAATCAGATAAAGGACCACCTAGCACAAGTAGCACAAGCACCAGTATCAAACTATAAGGGCAAGTATGCCGGAGTAAGTGTAGATATGGTTGCGCTTAAGAAGAGATTATAAAGTAGTGTAGTCTTTAAGTATAGTAAGATAATTGCTGGAGTGCAATTGCACTCCTGCGGAGCGACTATATATTGGATACTTACATGGCCATTGGCCTGCTGCCATTATATTATCCCCTTTGGTAGCTGCAAAACACCTGGGCTGCAATACGTGTACATGAGATGAGAAAGACAGATGATCCAGGTTCGTCCGCTCTCATACGGCTTCACATATTCCACTACCAATCTATACCACTCCATGGGTAATCTGTTGGTGGATCCTGCATATGGTGAAATGCCTCCTTCAGTGATAGATGGCAAAATCCCATGCTGATGACATTTGAACCAGGCTCAGATCCAATAGAAAGAGAAGACACAAAAGTAAAGAGAAGGAAAGAAAACCTCCAAATCGAGCCTGATTCCTCCAAGCCCACCTCTTTGAATCCAAAGCAATTCCAGCAGGTGGCTTCAATTCAAGCCCACTCTTTCAGCAGGATTCCAAGCCCAACCATCAGGTTGATGGTTCCAAATATTCAAGTTGACTTCCAATGTGTCTGAATCAATGTAGTTAATCTCGGTAGTACCATCTCAGTGGTGGTAGAATTGGTGGTGCCATTGGCATCCACCATTCATTCATTATGAATCGAATTTTATAATGCACTTCCCATCAGAAATTCACATGGCATCCAGAAGTACTCAAATGGCTTCATTCCTCCGTACTGAAATCTCGCTTGTCTCCCTTCAGAATACAGACAGCAAATTCCATTGTACTCAGATCCATTGGCTTGTATTCAGAACTCAGACAGAATTCTCTGGCAGCTGTTGATGCTTGCATAGATGGTCATGTGGATTCCGACTAATTAACTTCTTTGAAGGTGGCTTCAGCCAAATCATTGTCTCCGAAATTTTCTTATTCACATATCATTTCTTTCATTGAATGCATTCAAGACGGTATCTGCAGGGTAACGTCATTATTGGCAGTAATGCATCTCTGAACCAGTCAACTGGCATAATTGCATAATGTTCGTATCTTGATTATAGATTCTGCTCTTCAGAGCTCTTTAAATTGTATCATCTCTCCATGTTCATAAATCTGGACTTTTGTATATCGAACCATATGGTAGACTTCATCAGTAATAGCCTCTACGTTTGTCATTAATCATATGTGTCACATCAATTCATATCAGATTGACTCATATAATTAATATCTGGATTTCACTGACCATAGCTATTCGGCTTCAAAACCAATGGTGGCTAGTTGAATTGAGTCCATTTTGATTGTGTAGCGATTGCAATCGTATTTGTATATGCTCATTTGAGTGGCAACACTTTATTCATAAGAATTCCATATGGTTTTACTTAAAATTGGACTAAGTATGCTTCCACTACAAGTGTATAGAGGAACTATTCTTCAATTCCAAAGTTCAAGGATCCATTAAAGTCATGTATTTGCAAGGTATATTTATAGGTGCATAATTGTGGACATGACCCCCAAAGGGCTAAATATCGTGGCATTATTTGGTGCTCCCAATGATATATGCCAATTGCAGAAGATTTTAGTTCATTGATAAATTGAATTCGTAAGCATTCCATATATGGTCATTGTCACCATATAATTTCGGGCTTTTGCCCATTCAGCAACTTAAGCTCTGAAGACTCATGGTAGTTTCATACACCCATTATAGTATTCAGTAGATCTATATTCTGTTCAACTTCAGGTTGACATTGTAACTGCCAATTTGGCTGACTGTCAGCGGCTAGTATTGGGTACAGTTGATTCCATTGATATTGACAGTTGCAGCTGATCGTGATTTGAATGCATGCTGTGGAGATTTCGATTCAGTGGCGATGACCAGTATCATAGGCAGTGGCTTCTTGTTGACTCCCAGACTGCTGGTGCACTTGCATTTGATTTCATAGACTTCTTGGTGCCCTTTGGAATCTGAAGCATGATAGGTTCACTTGATGTCTGCAGCATGACTGGTACGCTGTGGTAGTAATGGTGAGTTGTTCAGCACTCCAGTTGCAGAATTTGTTGGGAGTGGTGTTTTCTTGATTTCCGCAATGGTTATCCCCTGTTGTTGAGTCCAGTGCTCCATCAATAACTAGTTATCATACCGGTGTATATTTGTTGATTCCCATCAATTTTCTCATTGATATGATTTTTCAATTGTACTTAGACTTCATGCTTTGGTGTCTGCATTCAATTGCCAATCATGCAGTATCACACATAAAGTAAGTGTTTCTTAAAGAAATGATAGAATTGAAACATAACCTGATTTTGCCATATCAGCATGGAGAAATGTTATCCTTCTCAACAGTGTGCTTTATTGCACTTGTGTTACACCTAACATAGTACCCTCGGAGCGGGGACACACACGATCACTCGCGACGGCATCGGCTGCCACTAGTCTCGGAGGCCAGAGCGAAGATTCTCGATCAGCGACGCTTCTCAACCAGCGATGCTTCTTGACCATCGAAGTTTCTCTCTGGTGAACGAATCTAGAGTGCACTGCTCTGGCCCGAGCGAAGCAAGAATGGGGTCGCTCAGAAACTCTCAATGCAATGAAAGCTAGAGTATACATCGCTCCGACACTGTCTATGCAACGAAAGCTAGAGTATACAACGCTCCGAAACTCTCTATGCAACGGAAGCTAGAGAACCCACCGCTCTGAGCAACGAAAGCTAGAGAAAGCTACTCTCTACCCAAAGAAAGCTAAAAGCATGCGCTGCGCCATACAACGAAGCTACTCTACCGAACACAGCCTATTCGTCTGGAGGTTAATTGGATCGAAAGGATACCACCGGTCTGGAAGGCAGGAACCGCGGAGTTAATGCCATAAAGGATACCAGCGGTCCGAGTATAATCTATTAACGGTAAAGATATGGTGGGCCCGGGAGATAGAGTTCTGCAGTAGTTGTGAAGTTAAGGCCATTGGCTCGAATGACCGGTGGTAGTTGCAAAAGTAGTTGCACTGGTTCAAAAGTATTTGAGGTATGGGAGTTCTAGAGTAAAGAGTGTAATTAGCAGTTAAGAGCGAAGACGAAGGTATAAAGACCTTCGGTTTCTTTGAGCGTAGAAACGCATCAGATCATCGATTACTTTCACAGCAAGGAGATCAAGCCTTAACAATATACTCATTTGGAAAGCGATTCTTTTCGTTGTGAATCGTTTAGTTATTTCCACATCATGAGCGAAGCTCCTAAACCGCCGCAATCAAAGCAAGTCCCAAACCGTGTACGGCTACTACTTTGACCGGTGACCCTGGGGCGACGCTCCCGGTGTCACATTATATTGTTAATAGAGATACTCTTCTGAGGAAGTACCCTTTTTTGTTTTACACCTCCGAACACCCGACTCGTCATACACCTCCGAAAAAGCTTACTTATCGTACACCTCCGAAAACCATACTTGTCGTACACCTCCGAACATCCAGACTACGAGCCACCGAAGCAGCTACACCGAGAAGCTAAGGCTCATTACCTCTTTTACCTATCGAACGGTCGCTTTCTATAAACATAATGCCCGAAAGTGGAGCTGGATCGGATATCGCGATGGAGGATACGTTCACCGTGGTTCGAAGAGATAATGCGTTGATTCTATCCACCGATAAGGATAAGCAAGTGATGCAATACCAGCCCATTACGAAGAATGATATTCCGGACTGGGTTATTCAGCTTTTGGATTGAATTGATGGGGAGTTGGGATGAATGGACGCTCTCATTCAAGAAGCAAGGGAGAAGAAATTCGAAATACGAACCGCCCTCCCAGAGTTGGCCCAAGCTTACAAAGGGCTCATCGCTCGGCAGAATGAGATATACGACGCTATCTGCCAGGGAGTGGAAAAGATGGAAAGGGCTCAATTTGAGAAGAATTCCGACATAGTTATTGAATCTCAAGTGTTTGGGGCTAACGTTCAAACAGCTTTCGCTGTTATGAGAGCCCAATCTACCGAAGCCTACGAAGACCTCCAAAAAGGTTGTAGTGAACAAATCCTTCGTTCCCGTCAAGCCTGGAATACTCTCTCCGATCTGCTTGACAAAAGGGAACAATCCCAACAACACCTGGCCCTTCAAGTTCATCACCCATCGCAGGAACTCGCAACCATCAAAGTCAAAGCCAGAGAGGATGGCGAACAGATGTCCGGGTTATATGCCGAAGCTCGAGCGGAGGCTCTGAAGATGCGGGATGCACAGAGGGATGCACAGAAAAATGCAGACAATGCAGAATGGGAGAGGAAGGCGGCAGACCGAAGGATGAACAAGGACTTTGAGCGGAAATTCAAGGTGTTCACTAGAGCCTTACAAACAAAGCTCTCAGATAAAAGAACGAAACGATCAGTATGCTCTTTGCCCAAGTCAGTATTGATACCAAAAGAAGGAGAAACGAAGCCAGATGGTGACGGATTCCACCTTCGATATATGGATAGAGATGGTGCTGGAATTAGGGTCAGAGAAGCTATGACTCCGGGGCCCGAGGGCAACGGAGACGGCACAGGAAACGTTGGAGGAGATCCACCCTGTGGCTCCGGGTCTCCCAGCTCCAGCTCGTGTAGCTCTAGCTCTTCTAATAGTGGAGATTATGATTTTCCACCACTTCCACCATCGAGAGGAACGGACTATAGTGAATCTCGTCTGTTATCTCATCTGCTACTGCCACCCCTCCGAACCATCATGACCCCCGAACTCAGGGAAAAAGCAAAAGATTGACCTTCCGTACAAATTCAAGGGAGATCCTGCGGACAAGACGGAGTCCTACCGCCAGTGGATTTGAGGTGTCGATCGGTATCTCAGGTATTTCAACGACGAGTACACCTACGACAATGACAAGATTATCTTCGTTGGAACCCTCCTCCGAGAAAAGGCCTTAGCTTGGTACAATAACCATGAGGATCAGCTCAAGAAGCTTTTTCAAGTCGATACCTGGCGAGACTTCATCAGCAGCATGGAGGAACGATTCATCGATATGTAGAAGAAAAGAAAACCTCCAAAAAATCAAAGAGTTGCAGTACAAGGGAGACATTCGAGAATACATCGTAAAGATGGAGGATTTGAACTACCAAGTCTGCTTATCCGGAAGTGCATGGCGAGAGGCTTTACACAGTAGCCTCAACGAAGACATTCAGGATCGATTATCCTTTTCGAAGCTTACACCAAACAACGATACCGAATACGAATCCCTACTCAAACAAGTCAGTCGCACATACGAGAGACACCTGCAAGAGAAGAACCAACCCTATCACCATGATCACAAACCAAAGACAAGAAGAATAAGCGGAAGCGTGATGTCGATGGTGACAAGGGGATCCAGGAAGAAAGAGCTCTGAAAAGAGTTCGGACTCCAAGAAACCTCGAACGACGAAGGGTCCTAAGCCTGTCAATACGGACATAAATGAAGCTCTCAAAGGCATTCCCAACTCTCTGTTGGAAGCAAGAACCAAGTGTAATGAATGCAAGCGCTGCGGTTCTTCGGAGCATCGATGGGTGTTCTGCAAGAATGCTATCAAAGCTTCGTCCAGCAAGAAGAACAAGGATAAGAAGCCTAAGGTAGAAACTTCGACTCCAGAAGTAACCACCTCATCTTCGAAGGTCAGGCGCAGGAATCTGGCTGATCGAATTATGAAACCACCAGCGGCAGCCTCTAGCTCTCGAGTGCTTTACGAGGTTGACTCTGACGGTATGGAGATTGACAGATTAAACGAGTTTCTTTTGTCTTTCGTGGGGACTAAGGATTGCGGTCATTCCTATGTTCTTGGGGGTACAGATACCTCCAGTTTTGTAGTTAGGGGTACAGACATCCTTATTGCTTATGGGTTTTGATTTTGGGGATTACCGATACGGTCATTGGTATTGCTTAAGGGTTTTCGATAAATAATAAACTTTCTTTTCTGCTGTTTAAGAAAGGGTGCCTGAGGATGAGTTCAATACTCAAAATATGCTGGTCATATAGCATCCAAGTGTGACAAGCAATATCTTCGAACTCGATTATACTCATTCGAACCTCATTCCCATATCAATTTACGTATTAGTTACCATGACCCATTGCGGCGGGAGCTGTGTCGAGAGGCAGTGTATTATGGTTTCTACTCGAAAAGATCGAAAACGCAAGGCTACGGTCAGTGCACCTGCACCTCAACCTGAACCCAAGAAAACAAAACAATTCCCACCTGAACCGAAAACAGGTACAAGACCCACAGTATGCATGTTTGCAAGCTTTCGAGACAAGAAGAACGTCCCTGTAAGGGTTCTCTTGGATACTGGGTGCAATACACCTATAATGTCGAAGCAGTGGGCCGAGTCGCATGGTGTTCCATTAGTGACTCGAACGGAACCAAAGATAGTCGAAAACATCAATGGAGAAAGAGTAGAAGGAGCGGGTTGACGTTATACCTTCCCTGTTACTCTGCGGTATGAATCTCATTATACCAAAGAAACCTTCGAAATTGGTCCTATGGAGGATTCGTCTGATATCATGTTACCTTACTGGTGGATCGTCAAGCATGGAGCACTCAGCGGAGTTACAGAAGAGAACGATAAGCTCCAGTGTACGTCGAAACACTGCCACCAACATTGTACAAAGGCAGCGGTTTCTTCGTTTTCCATCGAATATGACGATTCTATTTTGAAGTTCGGTACAGACCCTCGTTGGATTGGGGTTATTGGTTCAATGCATGTCAATGCGGCACATGAGATTGAGGTCGATTGGGTAGAGCGAATCCCATGGCATTACAGAGATTTCCAAACGATTTACAATGGAGAAACTGCCAACGCTCTTCCGCCTCATCGATCTTATGACCATGCCATTGACTTGAAAGATGGGGAACAACCTCTGTGGGGTCCTATCTATGCTCTCTCGGAGAAGGAACTTTCGGTCCTTGTAGATTATCTTAAAGAAATGCTCGATTCCGGAAAGATCCGTCCTAGCAAGTCGCCCGCGGGTGCACCCATACTCTTCATTCCAAAGCCGCACGGAAGAGGCTTACAGTTGTGTGTGGATTACCCAGGCCTTAATCGTGTGACAATTATGAACCGATATCCATTGCCGCTTATGAAAGATCTCAGAGACAGGGTTGCTGGATCGAGGATTTTCACCAAGATTGATTTGAAGGCAGGGTACAACCTCATTCGAATGAAACCTGGTGACGAGTGGAAAACAGCGTTCCGTACGAGATATGGACATTATGAATACCTAGTGATGCCCTTCGGACTGGCAAACATACCAGCAACATTCCAAGATATGATGAATGAGATCCTGCGAGATCTAATCGATCATGGAGTACTCGTCTATATAGATGATATCCTCATCTATACAGAAAACAAAAAAGATCATCTACAATTTACTAGAAAAGTCCTTCGTCGATTACAGGAAAACAATTTGGCTATAGCACCCGATAAGTGCGAATGGCACCAGAAACAAGTTGAATTCCTTGGGTATATCATATCGGGAGAAGGTGTCAGCATGGCCGAAGACAAGATTGACACTATTCTTGAATGGGAGATTCCGGAGTCTGTCAATGACGTCCAGTCTTTCCTCGGGTTCGCCAACTTCTATCGACACTTCATCGAAGGATTTTCAAAGATATGCCATCCTCTAACAGATTTGAATAGGAAAACCAACGAAAAGTTTGATTGGAAAGCAAATCCGCGAAATCAGATAGCCTTGGACACGCTGAAGAAGTACTTTACTGAGGCACCCATATTACGGCATTTGGAGCCTGTTTAGCCCGTAGTGATTGAGACTGATACAAGTGATTTTGCAATCGGCGCAGTTCTCGCCCAAATTATTGATGGACGACTGCACCCTATCGCCTACCACTCTCGAAAGATGGACAAAGCCGAGATCAACTACGAAATCCACGACCAGGAAATGCTCGCGGTCGTATCTGCGTTCAAAGAATGGAGACGTTATCTCGAAGGGGCCGCTCATCCAATCAGTATATACACCGATCACAAAAATCTCGAATATTTTACAACGACAATGATATTGAATCGGAGACAAGCTCGGTGGGCACAAGAACTGGCAAGTCACGATTTCAAGATATTTCACCGGCCAGGGAGTGCAAACGGCAAGCCAGACGCTTTATCTAGGCATTTGGAGTACCGCCCTAAAAAAGGGGGGGTAGTGCTGAAGAAAACGAAAATCAGCCAATCCACCGCGTTCTGAGACCCAATCAGTTGGTAACCTCTCAAGGGGAAACAGTGCAAGTGACGGCAATGAAGTTACGAGGCGAATGAATTGAGATTTCTTCTGCAAAGTTGAGAGCGATTCCAGTAATCAAATTCACATCAGAGCTCTTAGAAGCAGTGGTCAGCGCCGCTAATAGCGATGCTGCATGGCAAGAAGAGTACATCCGAGCGATTTAAGGCAATCCTAGCCCAGAGATCTCTTTCGAAAACGAAGCCCTTTATTATGAAGGCAGACTGTGGATTCCGGACAATTTGCAGTTGAAGAAAGATATACTGGAAGCGGAGCACGATTCGAAAGTGGCAGGACATATACGACAGGACAAAACAATCGAGCTGGTCAGACGAAACTTCTTTTGGCCGGAAATGGAGAAATTGATCGAAGATTATGTCCGTTCATGCCCAGAGTGTCAGAGGAATACAGCAGCTCGTCACGCTCGCTACGGAATCCTCGAACCTCTCGAATTAGCATACCGCCCATGTAATTCAATTTCTATGGATTTCATTATCGATCTACCAGTGTCAGATGGTGGCTCATCGGTATAAGTTATCGTCGATCGTTTTACGAAAACTGCACACTTCATTCCATTGAAAGATGGTGAGAAGAAAGCTACGGACTTGGTCAGAATATTCCTAAAAGAAGTATGGAGATTTCATGGCCTACCATCGAACATAGTGTCAGATCGTGACTCTAGGTTCACCTCCGCGTTCTGGAAAGCTCTAGTTGAAGCTCTTGATATTAGACTAAAGATATCTTCACTATTCCACCCTCAAACGGATGGGCAGACGGAAAGAGTCAACCAAACGCTGGAATGCTATTTGCGGAATTACTGCCATTACGAGCAGGATAATTGGTCTGAGATGTTACCGATGGCAGAGTATGCCTACAATAACTCTCTTACCTCCGCTACGGGAATATCACCATTCATTGCAAACTTTGGGTTCAATCCTCGAACGAATTGGCCCATCGAAGCAGAAGCAAAGAATCCGGCATCTAGGAATCACGTTCACTGGATGACCGACGTGCATACACTTTGCCGTAGGAGCTCGGATCATGCACGGGAGACAATGGGGAGGTACCACAATAAACATGCTAAAGAATCTCCAAAGTATTCGGTTGGTGATTAAGTTATGCTAAATGGGAAGAACCTGAAAACTAGAAGGCCGTCTAAGAAATTAGATGCAATGCTTCACGGACCCTTCAAGGTCTCGAAGGTGCTCTCGCCCACAGCGATTCAGCTTGAGTTACCGAATCGCTGGCGAATTCACAATGCTTTTCATGTATCACTCATCGAACAGTACCGACTCGCCACCAACCCTACTAGATCACCACCTGAGCTTGCTTCAGCCAGTGAGCAGAATGAGCTTGGTTATGATGTAGATGGCTACAAGTACGGAACAGGCTACGAAGTTGAGGAAGTCATGGGCAGCCAGTATAGCAAAGAACGGAAACGAGTTTTATACCTGGTTCAGGGGAAGGGATACCCCAACGAAGCAGATTGGACGGAAGAACCTTATGAGAACTTCGAGGACAAAGGGTTATTGAAGGACTATCATAAGCGGAATCCTCAGGCTGCGAAGGATCGCAGGATCAGACAGTTGAGCTAGTACCTTTTCCCCACCAAGGGTTTTTAACGGCTAGCAAGACACCTGACGAAGAATTTGGGTTTTTGGGCACAAGGTGTCATATTTTCCAGATCATGAATGACAGATAGATTTGGTTTTCAGGGCACAAGAGGTCATGATTTTTCCAAGATCAAGAGAAGGATGATTACGGTTTTAAGGGCACGCAGGGTCACAATTTTTCCAGATCATCATACGAAAAAGAAAGCAAAGGACGCAAGCAACCTGATTGGCCTACTTTGCTTGCTGCCATGATTCAGATGGACGTAAGCAACCTGATTGGTCGACTTTGCTTGCATGTCTCAGCAAGCAGTCGAAGCGAAATGGTCTGTGCGGGCCCACACACTTGGTGGCCCTCGAAGGCACTTCACTTGGGCGCGCTGGATCATATATCAAAAGGCAAGGAGCAATAAGGTCATTCAGAGACGAACTCTCTAAGGGAGGGGGTACTGTTACACCTAACATAGTACCTTCGGAGCGGGGACACACACAATCACTCGCGACGGCATCGACTGCCACTATTCTCGGAGGCCAGAGCGAAGCTTCACGAACTGCGAAGTTCTCGAACAGCGGCACTCCTCGACCAGCGACGCTTCTTGACCAGTGAAGTTTCCCTCTGGTGAACGAATCTAGAGTGCACAGCTCTGGCCAGAGCGAAGCAAGAATGGGTCGCTCTGAAACTCTCTATGCAACGAAAGCTAGAGTATACATCGCTCCGAAACTCTCTATGCAATGAATGCTAGAGTATACATCGCTCCGAAACTCTCTATGCAACGGAAGCTAGAGAACGCACCGCTCCGAGCAACGAAAGCTAGAGAAAGCTACTCTCTACCCAACGAAAGCTAAAAGCATGCGCCGCACCATACAACGAAGCTACTCTACCGAACGCAGCCTATTCGTCTGGAGGTTGATTAGATCGAAAGGATACCACCGGTCTGGAAGGCAGGAACCGCGGAGTTAATGCCATAAAGGATACCAGCTGTTCGAGTATAATCTATCCACGGTAAAGATACAGTGGGCCTGGGAGATAGAGTTCTGCAGTAGTTGTGAAGTTAAGGCCATTGGCTCGAATGACCGGCGGTAGTTGCAAAAGTGGTTGCACTGGTTCAAATGTAGTTGAGGTATGGGAGTTCTAGAGTAAAGAGTGTAATTAGCAGTTAAGAGCGAAGACGAAGGTATAAAGACCTTCGGTTTCTTTGAAGGTAGAAAGGCATCAGATCATTGATCACTTTCTCAGTGAGGAGAACAAGCCTTAACCATATACTCATTTGGAAAGCCATTCTTTTCATTGTGAATCTTTTAGTTATTTCCACATCCTGAGCGAAGCTCCTGATCCGCCGCAATCGAAGCAAGTCCTGAACCGAGTACGGCTACTACTTTGACCGGTGAACCTGGGGCGACGCTCCCGGTGTCACAACTTGGTACTTGAAAAATTTGCATTTCATGGCTTTTCTATTGTCATGGCTTTCAAGGCTTAGTGTTCAATAGGCTATACAAACCGGCTAGGACTTGTGATTTAAGGGTATTGAACTCAGTTCCGGAATTGCAGGTATTGCAGTAAGCAACAGATTCAAAATTCAGAATCACATTGAAGGTGAACAGAGGTTGGTGCTGAAAATATTGATTGTTTTGTAGACTAGAGAATGAATAAAGAACAAACCAATCCTCCACTGAATCCTCTTCCTTAAATATAATAAATGCAACCATCATCATCTTAACTCACTTGTTCAATATATATTCCAATTTCACTAAACTTTGTACACCACCCTACGAACTGCCATACTTGGGCCACAATTGCACTATTGGGGTCTTCTCGTAATCATCAGCAATTATCCATAACTTCATGTCCTCTTCTGAATGATCAGTTTTGTCCACTCGAACATCTGTTGTCTTTTTGTGGAAACCTATTGATTATTCTCACAATGCATATACCAGTGTTCCTGCCGAATGAATGTAATCATTCTTATTCAATCCCCATTTGATGACCGACTCTTACTGACCACAACTGTGACAGTAGCTCCCGCTTCCAGGTTCATGTTCATGGAATGAATAAGTTAAGATGATGACAGTTGCATTAATTGTATATAACAAGGAGAGTTCAGTGGAGAATTGGTTTACGCTTCACTTGTTCTCAAGTCAATAAATCAATCAATAGCTTAGGCACCACTCCCTGTTCACTTCAGTGATTCTGAATCTGAGTCCCTCATATTGCTTGCAGCATCTGCACCTCCAAATATTAGTTTCGTTTTTTGTCACCCCTAGAACTCTGAGCCTTGAAACCTTGGCAGACATGGTGCATTAGCCAAGTTTTGTGCCTGTAATCAACAAAGGACTTCTCGAGTCAATCGTACATACATTCCTCCATTGTTGGAATAGATCAAAATATCATAAATATAGTTCACTACTCCATGGTAGATCAGATCTCACAGAATCCTATTCATCATATATTGGAATTCAGCTGGCATGTGTTCCAATCTGAACGGCATAACTGGGTGTTTTTGATGTCCATATCTTGTATGAAATACGGTTCACCATTTATTACCATTTTCAATTCAAATGAGGTTGTACCCTGCCTTGAAATCAATTTGGGTGAAAATCATCAATACAGCAACCCTATCTCTAGGTTCATTCATGAATAGCACTAGATATCTGTTCATAATCGTCACACCATCCAGGCCTCTATAATCCACAATCAACTGTATTCCACTTCTGTATAGCTTTGGAACACAGGATATGGTGGCATTTGTTGGTAACTTACTAGGACAGATTGTTTCAAAATCAGTTATTTCTTTAAGATAATCTTTAAAGACTGAAAGCTACTTCTCCAAGAGTGCATTGGTGCGACCCCATGGAGGTTGCTCAATATATTTTAAGTCAATAGCACAGTCATAGAATAAATACAGGGGGAGAGAGTAGGCAGTGTCTCTATTGAATTATGTTTGGAAGACTCTATAGTGCCATGGAAATTGCTCCATCCAATCAATCTCAATCTTATGTACTGTAGTAACATTAATTGCACTGATGACCCCGATCTATCCAGGGTCAGTTCCATACTGCAAAATACAATTGCCATATTGGATTGGAAACAAAGATACTGCTACCATTATACAATATTGGTGGCAGTCTTGAAACCTAAATGGAAACTTATCATTGTCTTTGGCAACTCCACTGGGTGCTCCATACTGGAAAGCATAGCAATAAGGTAATATGACATCTGAGAAATCCTGCATTGGGCCAATTTCAAAGGTTTCTTCAGTATAATGGAATTCATACTGTAGAATATCAGGGAAGGTATATGGCCAACCTGCTTCATCTACTCTTTCTCCATTGAAATATTGGACTATCTTTGGTTCCATTTGAGTCTCTAATGGAACACCATGTGAATCGGTCCACTGCTTCAATATCATTTGTATATTATATCCAGCATTCAAGAGAACCCATACAGGAATGTTCTGCTTGTCTCAAAAGCTTGCAAACATGTATACAATAGGTCTTCTACCTGCTTTCAATTATGGTGGAAGTTGTTTTGTTTTCTTGGATTCAGGTTTAGATGTATTGGCCACAGCTGTTTATTTTCAATCTTTGCAAATGGAAAGCATGATACACTGCCTTTCAAGAAAGCTCCAGGTACAATGGGTCATGGTATGATTCGTATATTGGTAGGTAGATGAGGTTGATATCGAATTCAATGGAAATTGCTTGTCATGTTTGGATGCTATACGACCTGCATATTTCAAGTATTAAACTCATCCTCAGCCACCCTTTTTCATACAGCCGAAAAGACAGTATATAGAATATCAAAAAACCTGCAGCAATACCAATACCCGCATTGGCAAGATCCAAAATGAAAACCCAAAAGCAATAAAAATATCTGTACCCCTAAATACAAAACCAGAGGTGTCTATACCACAACAAACCCACAAGAAATGAAGATAACTGTACCCCTGAATTCAAAACTGGATGTGTTTGAAACTGAAAATCTTTCAGGAAGCCTGATATTCTATGAAACAAAGAAACGGCAAAAGAAACTTGAGTTATCCATCAATCTACATACCATCAGAATCAACCTCATGAAGCACTTGTGAGCTCAAGGCTGCTGCTGGTGGTTTTGTATCTCACTCCACCAGACTCCTGGGCCTTATCTTTGAAGAACAGGTGGTTACTTCTGATATCAAAGTTTTCACCTTAAGGTTTCTCTTTTTCTTGCTGGATGAAACTTTGATGGCATTCTTGCTGAATACCAATTGATGCTCTGAGGAACTGCTGCACTTGCACTTATTACCCTTGGCTCTTGCTTCCAACAATGGCGCCAGAATCCCTTGCAGGGCTTTGCCTTTGTTCAAATCGACTAACTTAGGTTCCTTCTACTCCATTCAAGATCTTTCAGAGTCAAAACCTTTCACAAAGTTCTTCTTTCCTGGATCCCCCTTGTCACCATCATCATCACACTGTCTCTTGTTGTTCATCTTATCCTTAGGCTTGTGTTTATTGTGATGATGTATATTCTTTTCTTTCAAGTGTCATGCATAAGTGCAGCTAACTTGTTCAAGCAGTGATTCATATTCTGCATCATCGTTTGGTGTAATCTTTGAAAAGAACATTCAATCCTTGATCTCTTCATTGAGTCTGCTGTATAGAGCCTTCTGCCATCCAATTGCTGACAAGTAGACTTAGTAGTTCAAGTTCTGGATTTTAACAATATACTTCTCAATGTCTTCCTTGTACTGCAATTTCTTAATGTTTCAGAAGCATTTCTTTTCTTCCTCCAGGTCACTCAATCTTTCCTCCATACTACTGCTGAAGGCTAACCACATATCAACCTGAAAATTCTGCCTAATCTGTGTTTCTCGGTTGTTGTACCAGGCCAAAGATTTGTCCTCAAGAATACTTCCAATAAAGATGGTTCTGTCGTTGTCAAGGGTTCAGGGCTGGGTGTGGAGGGTTCAGGGCTCGGGGTTCTAGGGGTTATAAAATCCAAGAGCAGGAAGCTCAGAGTCGAAAATAGCCTGTACCTAAAGAAACAAAGACTTTATGCAAGAGACGCGATCCAGGATCACCAAATGTAAAGGAAGTGAAAGCCGAAGCTAATTGATTGTTTTATAGACAAGAGAACGAGTGAAGAAAGAAACTTATCCTCTACCAAATGCCTGGTTTATATACAGTGATTCACTCATTCCATAATTCATCTGAACTCCTGCGTTCTTTGTACACTTCTCTTTGCACGAATCCTACTTCTCCTGTAAAACCCAATTCGGAACCTGATTTCATTCTGGTCGTGCATTAGCCTTCGCTCAAAACCTGATTTCATTCTTGTCATGCTTTAGCTTTCGTTCGAAAGCTCATTTCATTCGTGTCATGCTTTGGCCTTCGTTCGAAACCTGATTTCATTCTCGTTGTACATTATACTTTGTATTATTCACGCATTATCACTCCACCATCGATCATCACTCAGTACAACCGTGACAGTTGTTGTTATTATTATAGTTGTCTTGGAAGTATTGGAGAAAGCACTCTACTCCTGCAATCCAATAGTGGTAGGACTCATTTGTTTCCATTGGGTTTCCTTTAAACTTGTAAGAAAGTTCAATTATATGCTTCCTATGTGAATTAGAAGCCCTTGGTAGCTAGGGTGGTACTTGTAGCAGTTGTAAAGGTGATTGACAATTATCTGTTCCTTCTGGAGGTGGACGTGGTAGGAGATTATCATTTCTACTATCCAAGGAGCTAGAGCTACACAAGCTGGAGTTGGAAGACTTGAGGCCACCATGTGGATCTTGTCGAACAGTATCTGTACCATCCCTGATGCCTTTGGGTTCTGGAGTCATAGCTTTTGTGACCCAAATGAGGGCTGCATCACTTAAGGTGTATCAAAGGTGGAATTGCTTATCTTCAGATTTGGAATCCCCTTGCTTTCGTGTCAACACTGACCTTGACAAAGATCAAACTGATCTCTTCATTCTTTTATCTGAAACCTTTATTTGCAAGGCTCTAGTGAATTACTTGAATTTCCACTCAAAGTCCTTCTTCATCCTCTGCTCCACCATCATTTTTCTCCTTTCTGCACTATCTGCTTTTTTCTGTACTTCTATCTGTGCTTTTTGAATCTTCTTTGCCTCTACTTGACTGTTTCCATATAATGCAGTCTTTCTTTCACCAACATCTCTTGCTTTGAACAGTATGATTGCGAGTTCTTGAAATTGAAGATGCACCTGGAGGGCAAGGTATTGTTGGGATCTTTCCCTATGATTGAACCAAAATGAGAAGATATTCCAGACAATTCCGGAATATTGAATTTGCTCACCGAGAGCTGATTGTAGATCTTTATAAGCTTTTGTTGATTGGGCTTTCATTGGAGCAAAAGCTGCTTGGATGTCAGCCACAAACCCTTGAAATTGGCTGACTAGATCAGAATGCTTCACAAATTGATCCATTTCTATCTTTTCCTCTCCCTGGCAAATAGCATAATATATTGCATTCTGCCTGTTGAGCACTTTGTAAGCTTACGCCAATGCTAGGAGAGCCATTTGTATTTTGAAATTCTTTTCTGCTGTATCCTGGTTGAAGGTGTCCATTTGTTTCAACTCTGTGTTAATTCTATCCAAAAGCTGAATAATCCAGTCTGGAATCTTATTTTGTGTAATGGGCTGGTGTTGCATCACCTGTTTATCTTTATCGCTAGATAGAATCAACCAATCTTCTCTTCTCAGCATGGCGTAGGGTTTATCCACCTGGGTATTCGATCCAGCTCCCCTTCCAGCCATTATAGGTGTACCAGAAAGCATTCATTTGATAAATGAATAGGGTAATAAGCCTTAGCTTCTTGCTGTAGCTGCTTTGATAGCGTGAAGTCTGGATATTTAGAGGTGTATGACAACTATAGTGATTCTTGGGACGAAGTATATACCAATTGGTACAAAATCAATGAGGGAACTGATTCCGATGATAATTGAAAAATATCTACTAACAGTATTAAGACTGCTTGATGTGTACTAAATTGGGTAGAAAAGAATACCTTCTGCAGAAGAATTGCTTTGCTAACCATATAATGTCATCCCAGGGGTATCACTCCAGGTTTACCAGTTGAAACAGTATCCTTACTCACTTCTGGACTGCTTCAATGGTTGGTTGGAAGCTTCACTTGAAATATGGAATAATGATATAATAATTCTTAACAAAAAGAATAAACTTTTCAATCGATATATTGTTATGGCTTGTTCTTCTTGCTCAGAAGGGTGAGGCCCCTTTTCTATCATAAAGAAATCCAAGGTCTTTATTCTTTTTCTTCGCTCTATCAGAATACTTCTATCCATACTGTTCTCCAGAGCTCCAGTACCACCTTTGAACCCATACCTTTTCCTTCTCAACTACCATAGGCCTCCATCTCCCCATCTCTGTATTGTTTCTCCCATTTTTAGATCATTCTTTGACCAATTGTATCTATTATAACATCAGCCCTGCAGCTTCGGCCTGCAGACCATTGGTATCTGTTCTTTCCAGTGATCTCCATGTGAATAAGTTTTGTTTGATTAAGGGTAGTTTCACTGTTTTGGAGTGGTGTATTTTCTAATTTTGTTAGACAGTAGCTTTGCAGTTGGATGCAATGTATTCACAAACTTTGTTATTCGAAGTGGTGCAATCTCTAGCTTCATTCGGTAGCAACTAGCAATGCGTTTGGGTGTGGTGTATACTCTAGCATTGGTAGAAAGTGGCATTACTCTTCAGAACAGTGTGTTCTGTAGCTTCATTCAGTAGAGAAAAGCTTTGCTACTTGCAGCAGTACATTCTCTAGCTTTGCCTGGTGGCAAGTAGCTTCACTATTTGGAGTGGTGTATTTTTTTGCTTCACTTTGCTTTTTGTGATAAGTGATAGCCAATGACATCTCAATAGGGTATATCCTCAGCAATCATGTGTATCTCTGCTCTGAGGGTATTATACTAGGTACAATGCCGATGGAAGTAGATGTCTGTAGATAGTTCTGAATGAACGTTTAGTAGATATTTGTGAATTCAAGGAGTACTTAGACATCTCCAACTGACTTTAGTGTATGCCAATACTGAATTGTTGAAATATACTGCATTTCCATGCCAACTCCTTTAGAAGAAATCATAAACCTAAGAAAGCTAACCCCAGGGACTCCAAATTAGCACTTCGCTTCCTTGCAATAGAGACTGAACTCCTGCAGTTACTGCAGTACCTTACAAATGTACTTGACATGCATCTATTCTTACTCAGAGTAGATAAGGATAATGTTGAGATAGCATACAGTAAAGATATAATTATAAGATCATAGACAATTATCAATATAAGTCTGGACAATTGCCGGTGTATTTGTCAAGTCAAAGGATATAACCTGATACTCAAATTGACTGTATTAGATTCTAAATAGCATCTTGTCCTTACCATCTAATCTAATTTGTATAAGGTTATAGGCTCTATAGAGGTCCAGCTTGGTGAAAATGTTGGCACCATATATATGGTCAAGCATTTCTCAACTCAATGCAATGGGATACTAGGTCTTCATCATCTCAGAGTTGAGAGTTTGTTAGTCAACACAGTGTTTTAAGTAATTGTATTTCTTCTTTGCATATGGTATCAGTACTGCCTCCAGCAGCGATGACTGCTGGATACAGCCATTGGCCAAGTCTGTTTCAATCAAAACCTTTTAAGTCTCCAGCTTGACTTTGAACAATTATAAATATACCAGTATGGCAACTGATGGTTGGACCCCAAATTGATTGCATGGTGTGTTGGCCCATGTGGTGGTAAACCATCTGTTTTGGCCATACTGAAGTCCTCAATAAATTCCCAATATTTGACCGTCATCTGATCTCCTTCATCGGCAACTGTAATCACCTGCGCATCTGCACTGTTTGAACACGTTAGCTGTGAATCAAGAAGATGAATTGGAGCGGTATTTTTGTAGAAAGCAGAAGCCTTAGTTATACCAAGTTATCCTCAATGGGAACGGCCACTGTCCAGTACTGCTATTTTGACACAGTGAACCAGTAGCAGTCATTCAAGCATCATCAATGTATCACTCTTCTGCCACAACTCCTACCACTGCTTCTGCTCATTCTCATCCAGCACTTGGATTTGACGTGGTGTAGCCAAGGATTTGATATCGAAAGTTGCTCCAAGCAGTATTGAGCTTTCTTCAATTTGAGAAGCAAATACTTCAACTACCTCATGACTTGCTAAGAGATTGTCAAATACAGTAGCTCGAACCATTTGTATGTCCCGAAAAACCACTTCTTGCCCACCGGGGTCCCTTTCCACCTGCATGTGCTGTCCAAGTTCACTTCATCTTCTCCTGGAGCACAATTTGAAGTCACTAGAGAGATTGAACATTGATATGTTGAATCCATATCGGATTTCTGGTTGGTGAACCATCACAGCCCTAGTATGAGGTCATTGACATGCATAGATGCCACCGGTACTTCTGGTTCATCTGCCAGTATGAGATGTTTGAGATACTGAATAGTCATCATCACCTTGAAATGGTATTTTCCAGACTCCATCACATACCCATTGCGACTAATGCAGTGATGCCAACCACATTGGCTGTTGGATTGAGTTTCTTCTGGATTCTTGCAGACATGAAGATACTGGTTGTACAGTAATCGATCAGTGCCCAAATCCATTGCATTGCAACTTGCTAATCTGGAATTCACAGTTTATATATGATATATATCAAATCCAGATATACTGTGCCACAAAGATATTCACTTGACATGTGTACTTGTGGGCTCTCATGGACAGCCCTTGGTTCTAATAATATTGAGTGGGGTTTGATTTCATCTAGATTTGCCATTAATACCCGTATGCCAAGTGACTTCATTTCCAGCAATATTTTGTCCAGCCTCTTGTACTGAGCTATGTATTGAAAGAAATAGACTAGCTTTTTATCTTCTGGATGTCAAACAACTGCTAATGTTGATGGAACAGTCACCTTGGCGTCAGTTGATATCTAACTGATGAGGGAATTCGGTAGGAAAATATTTTGGACATCACTCAAATTTATTGTTGTCATCGCAGCAAAGGTATTTCCAATTGGTCTTGCATTTCGCATGGACGACCTCTGAAACTGTTACGGTTGAACAAGGTGTGGAACATCAATCGAAAAAGAATTGATGATGAGAAATTAAATTTCTTTCGTATTAAAAACAGATTTATACATTGCAAGAATAGCAAATGAATTTTTGAGTGAAAAATAAGGTTTAAAGAAAAGATAATCAGGTTATGGATAATTGCCAACGATAATAAAAAGACACTGATGGTGCAACAGTAGTGTGAGCACGGAAGTTAAATGGTGGTATTCAACGTTTGGTTCAGATTGAATGTACATAAAACAAGTAAATTAATGTGAAACAGTCAGATTTATAGTATATAAGGAGGAAGATTTGGTGGAGAATTGGTTTGCTCTTCCCTTATTCTGTAGTCTACAAAACAATCAATTGCTTCAGCATCAATCTCTGTTCACTCTTGTGATTCCGGAATTCAAGTCGCTTGTTTTGGTTGCAGTATCTACATTTCCGAAATCGTAGCTTGGTTTTTATAACCCTTAGAACCTCGAGCCCTGAAGCCTTGACAGAAATCCATAGTACTGGAGGTAAGCTGATAAATTAGCTGTGGCTTATCCAGGTGCCTGAGTTTGGACTGGAGCCTTTGTACATCATTTGTGTCAGCCTGGAAATGGGTGGCAGGACATTGCAAATTTTCCCCTTTCTGTAAGGACGGGTATGGACCAGTATGGCACCGTACTCCAAAGGATGAAGAGATATGGTTGCACTCGAGAATAAGTGATGAAGTCATCTCATTGTAAGGTAAGATGATTGCTGGAGTGCAATTGCACTCCCACGAAGTGTCTATGGACTGGACGGTTACCCGGCCTCAGCCCTCAGCCATCTCTCGGCCTCTGCCATTTCATCATCCCCCTCTCTAGCTGCAGACCCCCTGGGCTGCCATACCCATTCATGATAAGAGAGAAGTGAAGTGAAGAAATGAAGATCCAGACTTGTACACCCTCATACAGTCTAATGAATTCTGCAACTGATCGGTACCGCTCAAGGATGACCTGTTGCTGGCTCCGGCACACAGGAGACTCCACCACCAGTAGTAGATAGTGAAACCCCATGCCAACACCATTTGTACCGGGCTGAGATCCAATAAGAGACGAGAAGAGAAAAGAAGAGAACCTCAAATTAGTCAGAAAGACCTCCAAGTCTCCGAATTGCAGCCGTTCCCGCAGCAGGCATCGCTACAAGTCCACCCCCCAATGTACCTCCAAAGTGACCTTCCGGCTTTTCCATATCTCCGACTCTAAGTTCACTTGAAGCCCACTGGATCCAAGCCATTGCCCCCGATAGTGCCGGCTCGGTGGAACTGGTCATCATCGGCTTCCGCCATCGATCGTGTATATATGGTTTCTCTTTGACCCTGTTTCAGAGTCTCGAGAGTAGCTACCGTGGCCTGTGACATCCCTCAGGCTTATTGGCCTCGGATTCATCTCGGAGTAGTCACTACAGCAGTCAATTGACTTCAATGGATATACTCATCTTGATTATGACAGGCCATGCTTCCAAGGCTCTGATCTTTGGTTGCCCTTCGACTTTGCCCTTTGACCTTGCTATTTGGGTTCAGTTTCAGTGCAAACAAATATGCTTCGGCTCTTCAAGTCCATGGTTCCGAATATCCAAGCGGACATCCAGTTTTTCCGAATCAGAATCTCCAAGCCCATGGCAGACCTCATCGCTTATAACCTCTGCACTTGGCATTGATTGTGAGTCTCCATTATCGGCTTCAGATTGACTCGTATCGGCTATCTGGATTTTCTTCCCCTTTGACATTTGGTTGCCATTTGGCTTCAGATCCAATGGCGGCTGGTTGATTTGTATCGACCTCGCCTGGCCCTCGATTGCAATCAGATATCAACATGCATTTGTACATGCTTGATCCAGTTGCAGTATCTAACACATATGTGCCATAAGGTCGTATTCACAAACTGATCATCTATGTTTCTGCTCTAGTGGCATCAAGGCATCACTGTCTGATTTTCTTGCCTTGGACTTCCGAATTCGTGGACCTACTAAAGTCGTGGATTAGCAAGTTAGTGACGAGAACTTTGCTGGATATCGCCCTAGCAAAGGTCAACTCCAAGTGAAGCAATTGCAATCAGAAATCCATTGGCTTTCGAAAAGTTCTTCTCTCAAGATGAAATCTTAGAACTGCTCCAACTGCGGGCAGCAGATAGAGCTCATCGAACAGCTCTCAAAGTGTAATATTTGTTGATACATCTAATTCATAAGCGTCTCTTACAAGGTCATAGTTACCATGTAATTTGGTGGGATTCCGCTCTCGGATCTGAGACCGATCGTGGTAGTCTCTTCATTCGTCCATTAAGAATTGCAGCCTGTTCACATTCACGCAGCTTGACAGCTCAATTGCTGATGTATCTGGCCTTCTGGCCGCTAGCAATTGGTGCGGTTGATCCCATTGTTATAGTCGGTTGTAGGCGATAGTTCATTCGATCCATTTGATGGTACTTCTGGTTCGATGAAGAAGACCAGCATCGTAGCTGATGACTTCCTAAACTCTCTGGTGCACTTGTACATAATCTCATTGACTTCCTGGTGCGCTTGACATCTGAGGTAGGACAGGTGCACTGAGTCGTTATAATGTGTCGTTTTAGCACTTCTGGTGCATATTTCATTTGCAGTAGTGGTGGATTCCCTGTTTCCGGAACGGCCATCCCCCACCTTTTCAAGGTTGGCGCTCTGTCAACGACTTGTGAGTATGCCTGTGCGTACAATGTCAATTTCCATGTTGATTTTCTTATCGATTCTCATCGATTTTGACTGTTTCGATAGCCAGCATGGCTCAATACTTGCAAATCTGCATTCAATTGCAAGTCTCACAGCATCATTTATAACATAAGTGTTTCTAAAAAAACATGGCAGAGTTGAAATGTAACCATGTATATATCCATATCGGCAAGAGAACTCTTCAAATTCTTCACCAAGTGTGTGCGATTGCACTCTGCACTCGTGAAATGCATTGTGGCCCATTCCAGTGGTTCAATATGAGCCGTATGTCTTTGCAAGGATATCGGTGATGCTCATGTTCCAGGACGGTCGTTCCTCACTTTTGGAAATCAGTGCTCCTGCAATGACTTCTGATTATGTCAGTGTGTACAGTATCAAGACGGATATCAATTCTCTTATCAATTCCCTTTCATTCTCATTCATTCCGGCATTTTCGATTGCCATCTTTGCTGGATACCAGTGATTGCATTCTCATTGTGTGTTATCTAAAGTAAGCGTTTCTTCAAAAAGACAGTAGAGGTTCAAACACAACCTTGAATCAGTTGCGATATAGGCATAGAGACTCATAATATCGTTCTCGGGAGTGCGTGTGATTGCCTATACACTCATGAAATTTGCATTCCATGGCCCGGCCATGACTTTCTCAATTTTATAAGGCTTCGCTGACATGAAAAGCGGTGGTTGTGTCAAGGTTGCCATCCGCCTACTGGTTGCTTCTCATTGATTGTATGGATCAACTCGGGTATGTATGGTCCCCAGTGTGGGATACAGTGTCGTCTTGGACGTTCGTATGAGCTTATATCAATCAGTAAGGCACAGTACCTGCTCCACAAGTGTTAGCTATGATAATGCACAAGATGGAGTGGCAGATGTCGTGGAAACCAGGAGCCCTTGTCATAAGAAGTTATCCTCAATGGAAACCCCCACCGTCCGGTACTCCCGTCTTGACTCGGCAAGCCGGTACCAGTCATTCAAACACCTTCAATGTTTGACTCTTCTGCCGTAACATCCGCCGCTGCTCCTTGCTCGTCATCGTCTAGTGCTTGGGTCTCGCCTGGTATGTCTGAGAGTCTGACATCCAAAGTTGCTCCCAGCAGTCCTAAGCATTGCCCAATCCGTGTGACACATGCCATGCGTATGCAGATTTGGATATTTTGAGGAGGGGCCTATGGGCCTATTGCACCGCAAGATTTCAAGTGCATATTGTCTTCTTCTCCTGGAGCACTGATGGGAGTCCGTAGAGAAAAATTCATATAATAGTCAGAGGAGAGGTCTATGGAGCTGCAATCCGCTTGCCCTGAAACACATGTAAGCATATATATATAATAAAAATTCACAATTGTTTTGTCAATTGCTGGTAGCCATTTGGTTCGTCAACCTTGGGTAGTAACAGGCTGATGATGCGCAGTATAAAAGCAGAGTCCGCTGGTTGTATACCAAGCACCAACAAAGCTCCATGAGATTGTAGTTGTGGATATTGGGTATGCTGATAATTGTTGACATTGCGCTGATCATCATTGTGTGAGATTGAGTATCATCTTTGAACCATCTTCAGTGGTTACATAGAAGTGTAATTACGAACGAATTGCCGTCAGCAGTGTCGATCCAATGTTTGGTAATCTCAAGTTTCGATTATCTGTACAAGTGAATCTTGTATCATTTGGCCATCTTTGCACTGTGAGCCTTAAATATGGGTAAAAGTGGAGGCCAAATAATCATGTGTAGTCATCCTCCACCAGTGCACTTTGCCAGTAGATTTCATGCAAAAGTAGCTTCTGTCGACTTGGCTTTTGCCGTTAAGCTTGATTGCCATGAATAGACGCTGTCAGAGGTAACTATAGTAGAACCAATGAATCGACACTGTAAAAGTCAGTCGATAAAGGCTATACTAGTGCTTCCAGCTGGTAATTTCTCTCATCGAACGTATTTCAAGGACTTCTCAGGGATGGTCATCTTGGCCGGTGACTGGTGTTCAGAGACCCAATGACTTCCAAATCAACTACAAACAGTCTGCTATCATGAATAACACAATTTGGTTGGAAACCTCCAAGTCCGTCTCCGAGTTCATTCCTGAAGTAAACATCCAACTCTCGGGGTTGATTGTATCCGCCCTTGACTTGGCAGTTTTGTTGGTATCAAGGCCCTCCAGCTGGCGCTTATGTGTCTACCATAGCATTGGGTGGCGTCATGACCTTTCGACTGTCCTCAGTTTTTCGGCTTGCATTTGTCTTGGATTTCCACGTGTAAAACCATCATATGGAAGAGAGGTAATCATGATCTTCCGATCGTATATGCCATCATTCTCCGTATATGCACTGCTGTGCTTGTGTAATCTTCCCCTGAATATGCACTTCCGTGCTCGTGTATCCTGGATCAGTAGATGCAATTTCGTGATGGTTTGATCATTCTCTGGGTATGTACGTCCATACTCGTGTGATACACATGAGTGTGAGAGCTTCCACTCCATTCGGTGGAAAGCAATCACCAAATAAGCTTTGATGGAATAGATTTATTGTCAGTGACAATGAATCGTCGCGTCTTTGATATGGCTGCATGGCCTTCCATAGTCTTCTGACTGATCAATTGATTGTTTGTATACAATTTGTGTTATTGCACGATCTGGTAAAGGTTATCTCAGGAGTAAGGCCATTGTGCCCGGTAATGTGTTTCATGGAAACAATTAACGTGCGAATCTGCTTAGAATCGTCTCTGTAGCTGTCGACCAGGTGAATTGGATAGTAAACTTATCGGTACTAATTTCTCCTGCAAAACTTGTGTGTATCCACCAGTACCTCCAGGATGCCAATCATAATCGTTTTTTTGACTATCATAATCATCCCAGTTGTGATTGCGATCTTGGGCATTATGATCAGTATTGATTTCCACCTGGTATCATGATTTCAGAACAGCTGAGTTCCAGTGATCAATTTCAGCAGCTGGTAGCCACCACCAATACCTGGTGGGTTTTCTGGCCCTCACAAAGATTAGCAACATGGAATTGAGTTCTAGATGACTTCTCTGAAGGAATTGAGTACATAATTGTTTGTTTTTCTAGATCTCGGTATGATTCGGTGCATATAGTGACACGTTGGAAAAACAGGCATTGATCGCGAAATCCGTGAGTGAAACGTATCCAATTTCTGCAGGACAATCATAGTATAAGGGCGAGTACAGACCAGTATGGTTCCATACTGCAATGTATCAGTAAATACGGTTGCACACGAGAATAAGTGATAAAGTCATCACATTGTAAGGTAAGATGATTACTGGAGTGCAATTGCACTCCTGCGAAGTGTCTATATACTGGGTGGTTACCCGGCCTCAGCCCTCGGCCATCACTTGGCCTCCGCCATTCCACTTTCTGCCATAGAGATGATTCCGGTTGCTCATGGCAGTTCTGTTCTTGTCAATTCGGCTTGATTTCCACATATGCTGCTTGGTAGAAGAGAATATCAAGTGTTTCAAATATGCCACTCCCAGGCATGAATGGTTTGATTTTTGGTTACAACGATTACTTTAGCCCTGTCCAAACATGAAAATGAAGTACTCTGAATTGATCTGTTTCATTTTATCCAGCCTCCCACCATAATGTTCATTGTAAATTGGCATATACTCAGACACACTCATTCTTGTTGTGGTATCACATATGAACTTGGTAATTCCTCTAATACATATACTGCGCTCCTACTTTTAATTCCCATAATGTTTCTGTATTTCACTAATGAAAAGTTCATAATTGAACAGGCAAAAGTTGATGTCTTTGAGGAGGTCCTTGCCCCACACAATTGAATCTATCATACTTATATTCTGCAGGCTCGGAACTGGGTAGTTCATCCAGCTTCTGAGATTCTCAAGTGCATACTGAATACAGTCAATGTTGCCCTTTGGGTAGGCTCGGTTGTGAGTTCAGAAGTTTGAATGAATGGAATCGACACAAATCTCTTATTCCACAGCACCACCACAGAACAATTTCAGTATAAATATCTTGTATTTTTGGAACTTAGTAGAGGGAGCTTCAGTTCAGAGGCTCAAAAGACTAGCATTAATCTCCATCAACACTGGATTCTACTGAATGATATTGTCAACTAGCTTCTTCTGTATCATAACCATCTTACAGAGGCCTTGATTGCAATCTAATTTGTGTTAGATATGATACACCTGATATCTTGGCTGTTTATCACTGTTCTTGTTGTTGTATTCATCTTCAGTAGTTTGTGCCTCCAATTGTACTGTGTGAGTAAAACTCACCATGATAGACTGTTTACATTGACTTGCAAGGGCCAATGCCTGTAAATATCCATCACTGTGATTATCACCCGCTTGCAATTCATATCTGGTAGCATTGGAAGGTATTGTAACCATTTAGTTGATGTGTCTTCAACAATAGAGATAAGATCACAAATTCTTATGAGCAAAATGCATGTGGAGTTTTAATCAACCACAACAGTATAAAAATGAATATGAGCTAGTACGGCCCTGTATAGCCAAAATAGCAAATCGAATAGATATGGTTGCAGACAAAAGCAAGTGATTACATGAAGATGAATTATATAAAAGATTATCACTGGATGACAATTGTATTCTGAAAAAGTAACTATATACTAGATGGTAATCCAGGTCATGGCCACATGCCATTACATGAATAATCTATTGACTTGATAATATTAACATGATAATGGTGGATAAGGAATCATTTGATATCTTGAAGCATCTATGAAGCTATATATTTAATTTCTTAGATGGTCTTTTGGTTTTCTGGTTGTTTCTATTCAATATAACTAGATTGCAAATTGAATACTTTGGAAGTTTCTTAGTATACCTATTATGGTACTGCTTTGCTGTTTTCCCTTCTTCTTTAAAGTTTGTACCTGAAAGTATATATATACTGGTCATCCAATGAATACAGATCCTCGATGCTGAATTCTTTCCTTTTATTTTGATGGATCAATTTATTCAATTATTGAATCCAAAGTTTGTAAAGAATGGTGACATTTCCATAGTGGTATTAAGAGAGTCATTATGGATATAATCTGCTATTGGTAATGTTTTAAACAAATTATTCTGTTTACAATTGCAGTAATTCTGCAAATAATATTCTAGTATTGGGTTAACTCTTTGAGTGTACCTATTTTTTTGAAGATAGAATAGCAAAAACATTATTAGTTAAATATCAAGAACTGTAACTAACAAGAACCAAAATATTGAGGTAAACCTAGAGTTCCAAATTGATTCTATATTTAATGGCAGACCACAAATTTTCCATACTTCATTCACAAAGCTTCTGACCCAGTCCATATCATTCTTCTGTTTGCCTTTGATCAGAGTTATGTATACTATTTTTGTAATATGGTTAACAATTACCTATACTGATAAGTATCTGTCTGATACCAGTAATTCAATAATATAGTCTAAGGAAATCAAATTCCATAGACGGTATACTAATTTGAGCAGTTGCAGAAGACCATACCAAACAAAGCAAGTTGGTTTGTTCTGTCGACATTCTGGACATGAGCAGATACATTCTTCAATAAATTCCTCTATCTAGGGCCAGCAGAAGTTTTGTTTTGCCGCATATATTTTGTGACCTTTGAATTATGTTCTGCTTCCAATATCTGTTTTCATAATTGTAGATCATCTGGAAACCACAATCTGTCTTTATAGGAAAGGGTTTTGTTTTCAAACATGATGTCTGGACTCAAATTATCTTCAATTGCTTGCATATACTCTTCTTGCCATGTAGTATTGTTAACAGTGGTACTGACCACTGTTTTTAACAGCCATAAATTGAACTAAACTACTGGAATAGATTTCAACTTTGCAGAAGAAATCACAATCCATTCATCTTGCAACTTCATTGCCATCACCTGCACTATTTCCCCTTCAGAAGTTACCAACTGATTGGGTCTCAGAATGCGGTGAATTGGCTGATGTTCATTTTCATTGGCACCACGGCAACAGCACTTCCATACCTACTCCGTCGCCCCTTTCAGCATGCGATGATTGAAGTCCGTAGCCCATTCCATGCGTCGGTAGCACCGCTGTATTGTCAAGTTCAACATGTACAACACGAGGTAGATAACTAGGCTCAACGACTGCCGGAAATGCGGGCGCTGAGAGATGTAGTGCGAGTTTGCTATAGAACGAATTGGCTGCGCGAGACCACTGGCTAATGTTCCGTTGCTGGGTGAGAAAGAAGATGCAGAGTTGATATTCGCTGTTACGGCTGGTACCTTACTTGCTATGACCGGCAGTTTTCATGTGCTAGTCATTTTGTGCCGTGATCTCGGCGGATGGGAAAGTTTGCATGAGTAACCAACGAAATGCGGCAAACATGAGTGGAAGGGGAACAGATGAAATTAGATATATTAGACTAGAAGAAGATTTACTCTCTAGAAAACCATATAAACACCAAAACAATCCTCTCATTATCCACTTCAAAACCTGCATCCGCTTCCAAACCTACTGCCCCCACTGCTGCCCAGCCGGTATCTCCTGAAAATTCCCATACAACGGTGTCGATGACGCCTGACTGGTCGGATACGGACTACCCGGGGTCTCCGTCATGACCGCCACCGGCAGCGGAGGCGGCTGAGTCGGGCTCCGCGGTCGCAGCATATACGCCAACCCCATCGCCGCAGCCGCAACCACAACAAGCCCTGCTATAAGCGAGCCAGCAATGATTCCTGCTGGCGCCGCGGGTTTCGGGCAAGTCGACTGGACAGTAGCTTGTGACGCGGCAGATACGATATCGGCCGCGCAGGTGCTGATGGTAACGGTCTTTGTAGCGGTGGTTGAAGCTTCCTGTGCTGTTCCGGGGATTCCGGTGGTGGAGGTAAAGAATGGGATTGATAGGGATGCTACCGCTGGATATTTCCCGCAGCCGTAAATGCTGTATCCATTTCCAGTCCAGCGGCGGCAGAACGGTGCGGTGGATTGAGAGCTGTTGGAAGCATTGTAAATAGTACCCGTTGGAGTCAGCCGACGGGTACTTACCATGTCAATATCAGCTCTTGCGGGGTGCAAATGCTGCCGCTGCCGCACAACACCGAGGATTCGTAGTAGTTGATGCAGTGGGTGAGGGAATAGCATCTATTTGCGACTCCGCCGCAACAGACCAGTACGGAGTAACGCGGATCTGGTGAGCACGTCTGTAATGTATTGGCGCAGGTTACAGAATAGGCTGTGGCAGGTGTATGTTAGAGGACCGAAGGTAGTGGAGGGGAACGGGAAGTATCCACCAATGACACCGGCCTCGTAGCCACAGGTGTTGTCGTAGCTGTAGGTCTGTTGTTGCCGCCGCAGAAGGTCATACGAATCTTTCAGTGGTTCCACAGCCGGTGGAGCAGTCGGCTTAGGATTCCAGCCTGGGAATGAGAGCGGGAGGGTTGGCAGAGCGCCATCCCATGGCACGGCGCAGGAGAGTGTAATAGCGCCAAGGAAGGTGAATAAAAACGCTGTGAAGCTCATGATAACGGTGAGGAATAACTCAAATGGGTGCTAGATATGTGACATGGTGGGGTTAAGTAATAGTGCTTCCCTCCTCCCTGTATGCGAAGCACGTTCTCTCGATATGCAACCTTGGGTTCAGCCGCAATCGTGCATGCATGTCTCAAGAAAATGGCGTGATAACAAAGAAGGAATATAGAGTCTAGTAAAGAGAATCACGAGACGTATATTCTGTACTACCTGCCCCGGAGGTGATAAGTTGTGGTAGGGACCACGTGATATACAGAGGAATATACCATGCGGTACTGCTTGCTCGCGGGTGATTGATCGCTCTGTAGAATCATCAGCAGCCACTCCATCAAGTAGTTTGATAGTCATATATTCTCACCTATACTCGAAACGACAACTTGTGTTGAACTGTACTCGAGAATGTATAAGTGCATGTAAATACCCTGGCCACCTGTGGATTTAGTCTCATATTACAGCTTGAAAAAAATCCATTACGCCGAACTAATGACAAACTACTAATCCTCAGACTAACCATACGCACCACCAAAAACCATAAACAAAATCGCCATCCAACAGCCCAATACCACTACTTTTCAAGAACCAGGTTTGTGTCGCCAGGTAGCTCTGGAAGCTGTGTCGATCGATTTTGGGCCACGTCCTTTTCTACTCTACATCGTCGATACCAGCAATAACCCCCTACTACAGCCGCAATAACCACAAGAGCCCCGACAACACTGCCGACGGCTATCCGCCAGATGGGTGGCGGGTCAGGTTTAAAGATCACCTCAATCCGGGGGTCAGCCCATCCATCCTTAGGCTTTTTAAAAGCGTTAGCTGAGTTTCGGACAAGTTCAGGTTGCCGGTACGGTTCCGGGTTCTTTGAGAATGTCTTGAGCCACTTTCCAAAAGTTAGTAATGTCATCGGAGATACTGGCGGTAAAGTCCTACCTGAGATGGATTGTTCATATCTATAATATTGACCATTCGTGGATTGCAAGTTATGTTGGCTTCCACCTCACGCCCGGGCGCAAGTCCTCCAATGATTAACATCTGCTTACCTACGGTGTGACATGTCGCGGAACGCAGATAACCGTTCGTTTCCGAAATTGGTGGCGTACTGACTCGGACCCATCTGTTATTGATTAGAACCACAACCGGGACGTCTGCAGGTGAGACAGTAGGTTGAATACGGACATGAATCCTGGCATAGTCAGGACGTCTAGTGATTCTGTCAATTTTCGGTCCAATTTGAGTGCATAGAACGGGATACTAACATATGTCATCGACTCCAGTATTGGTATCGTTGATTGCCGCTCCGCCGTAGAGCCAGAGGCTACGTGTGTATCCTATTAGCTATCCAGCTGATGCAGATAGTTTGAAACGAATACACTCACTCCCAGCTCTGACTTTCCTTGTCATGCATCACAACACCGCAGAACCTGGTTCGAGAAGGAGGTGCTTCTCCATCAAAGGAAACTGCGCGTTGCTTATACCATTTACTTTTTTCGATATCGTAAAGCATCACCTCCCCCAGCGAAATCTACATGAACCATGTTAGCATTTACAACCATCAACACACCGGGGGTTATTACTCCTTCCGAGTCATACGGATCGTCGGACGTTAGATTCACAGGATACACCAGAGCCTTTTCAGCCATGAGAGAAAGTAATATGCCTTTCCCGTTGTTTGGCTTGATGTGGTGAAGGGTTCCGAACTGAAGCCCTTCGTTATTGTTGCCATATCCGTCTATTGTCTCGTTCCGTAGAGATTTAGTCGCCAAGTCAAAGATCAGCATTCCCCGGCGGCCGGCACTCCAATATTCTGGAGACCCGGGGGAAGGGGGGAGGTTCTGGAGCTGGCATATCCACTGAAAATGTATTAGACATGCTGCAAAGGGCAGTGCAGAGGATAAGGCTTACCCAAACCAGAAGCATTTTTCCTTCGTACATGCCGCAGCTCCTGAGACCGTTCTCTCCACGAAGCTATGGTCTTCAAGCTTGTATGTTTCCGGCACCCACTCCGCCGCCCACTTTCCCGACGTCTGCGACAGCTTTCCTATTGCATATCCGGGGATATCATTATCTTTGACATAATAGCTTGAGGTATTATAGTATGGTCCCTTCCCGTAAAAGTGCCCGCCCTGCACCCACACATCTTGTCCATTCGTCCAGATGCCTGCTCGATTTACCGGCGGAAGGTTTGGCCCCCGCTTCGCTAGCAGCTTCAACGGAGGACTGTCGATACTGAAATCTTTGGAAAGATCAAGTGCTAAGGTTTCACCATTGAAGTCAGGTACCTTGCTACCGTTCGCCAGTTTGAATTTTGCCATCCCGTCGGTAATGATGATGGTCTGGTCGATGAGAACCGATGTGTGTGCTAGAAGCCAACAATATTGGCTCATTAGGCTGTAGTATTGCTTATCCAGCGTTCCCGGCGCGATTATCGTATCTGGAGGATCGAAGGTCACCGCCGAGACTGTTTCTTCTCCAAGTAACCATATCGCCAGCAACAAGAAAAACGTAACCCGCACTACCATGGAAGTTTCTGGTTGAGGCATTCGAGGACTCATGCTCATGGTACGGAATCGCGCTCCAGAAATCCAGGGAATTCTCCCCTTTTGATGATTCAACACGGGACTACAGCCTCACTCCAACCCCTGGTTTCGCTAAACACTATCCTTTGGGTTTTGCATATACGCACACCTGCCGCACACACCCGAAGCTCACACTGGAGATGTGCCAGGTAAAAGGAGCTAGATATGCCATGGATGCAAGCTGCCGAATGCGATATGATTACGAACAAACAAAAAAACACTTGCTGCACATGGCTGCCAAAAATTACTTTTTTTCTTAGCTCGGCGCAAGTACCAACCCTGAAATACGATCCTCGACATCTCCGAGGAAGCATCTACCCCATGACACGTGGTCTTATACCAAAGGTATTCAACATGTTTAGACTAACCTCTACCGTATGGAACCCTTCCAGAAGCCGTCGATAATGTTATGTAACCAGGATCAGCAGGCCAGAATTACTCCAACACTGCCTTCAACGAGGTACGCGCCTTGCCGAGCTGAATTTTCCGAACCGCCAACACTCAGGGGAACTGTTTCCTATAAGGATCAAGAGATGATGCACGGATTTTTTTGTTTACCAGGTATCAGCCCCTGGAAAAGGCAATGATGGTGAGGCTCAGACGTAATTCTAACTACAGATGACAACGAACATCCACTACTAGCAAGAAATTGGAGTAAGCTCAATCCCAGCCCCTCCGGTCACGGTTAGGAAATTAGGCCTTGCCTGATAAAGGAGGATATGATACGTGCTCGATATCGGGTTTGGAGTCGCAAAAAGCATGGGAACTTTGTCGTGACTTTTGTAGCGGAAGCCACTCATTTGGTTGCGTTAATATTGATACTCAGGTCAGGCAGTAGAAGATCGGACACCCCAGTTCTGGCAATGGATTTTGCTGTGGGAGCAGGGTGTTGAGTCACCATTGACCAGGGGGTGAAGCTAAAAACAAAGTCAAAGCACATTGGCTTTGCCCTTTCTGTCAATATTCAGATCATGTTATACCCATTGCATACCATATCTAGTCAGTTTGTTGTGGTAACCTGCTAGAAAAGGAGCGTCCGATCTTCTGCTGCCTGACCCGAGTACTCCAAAACCCAGATATCATTTACATGGCATCATCATTGGTAGGAGGCGCGTATATATCGCAAACCGAGACGAATGAGCTCCTATGATTTTGCCCGAAACGCTTCGTCAGCCGCGTTAAGCGACTTGTCATCTCGCAACCCGTCATGATATAGACACGTAAGCCGATCAGGACCTGAACTAAACCTCATTCTGATGTTTCATCCTCAAATATCCAATAGAGAGTTTACGCTTTGGATCTGTATCTAAATAACAAGGCTGTAACCGGTATTTTTATTGATTTAGACCCGAAAATTTGCGACTAGTGTGGATTCAAATACTACTTTTTTATATATTGACATTTCTATCCACAACTACGCAGCAAAATGGGTTCAAGCCCCGGGAGAAGACAGCTACTGCACTGCCCGAGAGAATCCCAGTAGTCACATGTGTAGAAGGTCTGGTTGGATACTATAAAATGAGAATTAGAAAATAGTACTTGCATTCTACCTTAAGTTTCAGGGCCGGTGTGTAAAGCTGACGGGGTTTTTTTGCTCTACAAATTGAAAATCACAGCCCAAACTCTCTGGATCAAAAAGCTCGCTTAGAGGAATTGTGACAAAATTTTAGATCCAGATTCAAAGCGCAAATTCTCTAATGAATCTGCCATTCTTCAAATTTTCCTAAACTATTTTCATCATCTCTCACTGGTGCCAACCCCTCATACCGCATCTATAAGCAGGTGTATTCGGTAAGGCGAGGAACCTTCGGGGATATACTGTACCGGGCTTTGAACTTCATACCAGGAGTTTTGATTACACAGTTGAACAATTCATACCAGACAAGATTACAGCTATCGAAGTTCATATTGTGAATTGTGATTACACAGGTTGTGGAATGTATATTCCATGCGATACAGAAAAATTCTCAATGTCAGTGGTTCTATTATGAACCTGGATGAGGTCTTGGAGAGTTCATGCTAGAATAGGGATAGATTATGGCCGTTGGACATAAAAGTTGTCTTGATAACTATCATAGTATTTGCCCCAATGTATGATTACAGATGACTCATATATTACGATTACCGAAGATAAAATCTTGCATATCGAACGCCATTTGATAACTGATTACGTATGAAGTGTAATTCCCGGTACAGTAGTTGGGACCGCCTTTACTCGGGGAGTCGTGACTTCATTTGGACCCTACAAACCGCCTAAAATGGAAATTGAATTTAGACCATTAGTCGGATTTTGAGGGTCAAGCGCCATTTAATGCTAATGCACGTATCCACATTACCTAATGGGGCAATTATCACTCGATTATACCCAAAATGTAACCCTGGTACACCTATTTTGTCTGGTGAAATTTGTCTGGGTTCCATACAAAACCCGATTTTTTAAAATTCAATGATACTATAATAATAACTAGAAAAAATAATCGGGCTCAGTTAGGTTGTTGAGGAGACCACAAGAATCAACAATACAGAGCCCTTTTAATTTTTGGACTTTTTTGGTAGAGTGACTCGACGCTAAATATAAGGTTTAAAATGCACCGGAACTAGGCATCCCCAACTTGTAGAAACATTGACACCTGTCACCCCCAAAGTTACTCTATACATCCTTGTCGTAGATCTACTTTGACAGCGATCGTTTCGGATTTTGTCCGAAATATATTTAACGCTAAATCTCACGGGGAAAAATATAATACTAGATGACTTCCCACGAAAATTTGGAACGAGTTTAGAATTTGGAGGAAGGAAGGAGGGTTGGTAGGGTCGCTTTAAGCAACCAGTTTGGAAAACAAATTTCCAAAAATCTGGATTTAGAATATTCTAAATCTCTTCTAAATTTTCACGGGAAGTCATCTACTTAAATTACTACAAACTTGAACTAATTACAAAACCATCGAACAAACCAAGAGAATCCCAAATAGCTAGAAACGTTCACCTCAAAATAACACTCCCCTTACCTCAGATGGTAAGATACTGCTTACGACGCCACAAACTACTGTCATAAGCCGTATGTTTTCTCGTGCGAGTAGTCTAAATGTTCACGGGAGGAACCGCGTGCGTGCATATATGCCGACCGATACACGACCCATGCCCGTTCGCGAATCGGACCGTCTAATTCGCGAACTGGAGAACCAGTATTTGGCCTCACCGAAACCGTGATTGTAAGAGACCTGGTTTTATCAAGAGATTTAGTTCTAGAGAGGCGATTGATTCATCAGGCTGTCTCCTCCCTCATTCTTCCTGCTACTGCTACTACTACCATCTAATGCTCTTGGAATGGAACTCAGTGGGTTCGAAGCTGTAAGACACAAAGCCTAATCAATGGTGATATGCACTACATATTACTTCACGCAGTGGAAACTTAATTGCATAAACAGAAATTTTGAAGGTTTGTTCGCATTGACTTTTAGAGAGTTTAGGCCAGTTAATTTATTGTGAGATTTGTTCGGTCGGGTTTGGCTATTATTAATGGGTTTGAGTCCGCTGAAATTGTCCGGTTCGCGAACCTCTTGCAAACTGGCCAGTCCAGTTCGCAAACGGGTGGGTCCGTCAATGGGTCGGATCATATATTGTAGTGTACTAATGTGTGTGTGTGTGAGAACCTCGAGACCATCTACACTGAATGTGGGGGGGGGGAGCAGCAAGCTGTCACAATGTGCAAGTGAATCATTCTATGTAACAGTGACCACGGAGCAGGAGCCGAATGATGTGCTATGACCTTGACTTACGCGCAGCCACCTAGTAGATAAACGATCAGTGTTTGCATGGCAAATATCTATCATTTGCTATCGTTAGTGGTAGAAATTGTAACACCTAAACCCATACCCACTCGAATAACGAGAACCCAGCATCAAACAAGCGCAAAAAAATACACCCCATCCCAATCCCTTTCCCTCACACCCCACCAATTCCCCCATCAACTCAACTCAATAGCCGGCTGCTGCCCCTGCGGAAAAATTCCATACGGCGGCGCACTCGGAACCCCTTGGGCAGCACTCGAATACTCGCCGCCCTTTGCCGGCGACTGTTGAGTCAACAACTGCCCTTGCGACCCCACAGAGTGCGTATCCTCGCTTTTTCTCCCCCGCCGCAACAACGCTATCCCCCCTATCACCCCCGCCATCAGCACTGCCATTCCTCCAATTACCCCACCCACAATCCCACCGATAGAGACCTGCTCTGGACATGAAGTTGCGGAAGTGGAGGCGGACAGGGAGGAAGAAGGTGTGCCGACCGAGGCTGTGAAGGCAGGAGTCTCCAGTGAGAGAACGGCGGGGGACGTGGCGCATTCGTAGCGGGAGTACCCGGAGGTGTGGGTCCACCGGCGGCAGTACGGGAGGGAAGAGTCCACGCTGTAATGGGTGTTAGTACACACCACAATCTAGAGCGGAGTACAGTGAGTACAGCAGCAGGGGGAACATACCAAGTCAATGTACTCTCCATACTCACACAACTCACACTCACACTCACACTCACCCCATTACTCACACTGACCCCGCACAACGCGGAGCTTTCATAGTATCCCAGACAATCCGTGAAGTAAGTGCAATGGTCACGATCATCATCACAGCACCCAAGCACTTTGTGGTTGAGGATTAGAGCGCAGGTTTCGGATGGACATGCGAGGACGCTAGTGCCGGCTTGGCCACACAGCGTTGTTGTTGCATCACTGCGGCGGAGGAGCTCGTGGAAAGCTGCGGGTGTGGGGTTTGTGGGGGTTGAGCAGACGGTGGGAAGGGGGGTCGGCATTGGGCCATCCCATGGTACGCACCAGGTGATGGGGAGAGAGAAGAGTATTAGGGCGATGAAATCCATATTGTTGACAAGCGGCCGGGAAGGGGGAATGAAGGAAAGGGAAGTGAGGAGCTGAGGTTAAGTATCAGGATTGCAAAGGCGATTGCATGCTAACGCAAGATTCAGCTCTCTCAGACTCTGCTTTCCACCTATGGAATATGGTGCCTGGATAAAGTGTGGATGGCACTGGATGCATCAAACCAATGAAACGAATTAAGTGTGAATAGTTGAACCTAAAGAACCAATAATTGCGTTTCAATGGGGTTAGCTTCAGACGCTGACATATGGAGGGTGCGCCGTGGAATGCGGGGATTGGAGGAAGTTCATGCCGTTGCGGTTACGGGGATAAAAAAAGGAACATTACTCAGTGCCGTGCGTTAGAGCTGAAAGCTTGGCGTAGTCGTGATGGGAGTTTGTGCACGAGTAAGTACTCGACGTTATATAATTATGGAAGGTGATGTGATAAAGGCTGTTAATTACCATTGGTCAAACGCACGGTTATTGAACGTGTGGTTTGAGGAATCGAATTCTGCCCTAAATGGACCGTCTAATCGAATCCTTCCACCATATATCCCATTTTACGATAATTATTGGATAAGTATGTTACACCATGTGCATGTACATTGCGACCACGGTTTTCGGGGTCAAACCGATTCCCGTATAAGATCTTGGCTTCTACCACACCTATATAAATCCCCAAATATGAACGTCTAGTGCACACCCGACTACAGCTTAGCTGTAGATCATCCGCCAAGTAGTTACCCGCTATTACTGTATCTACGGCTTCAGCCGTTATGTTAATTCACCCTAAAAATATACCTGCGAGCGTGCAGGGACAACCTTCTGTGGTATGACATAATACACTAATTGTAGCAAAGAACTATATATAAATTGCCGAAACCAATCTACTAGGCTGAGAGTCTAGACTTCCAACAATGTATCTACAGTACAAAGTCATGCGAGCGAGATACACGTCACTAAGAGTGACCGTAACCTCTCGAAGAGAAGAATTGGAATGTCTTTCTTGAAGGTAGAGAAACTGTATATATGCTGCCGTCTCGTCCATGGATTTATAAACTTCAGATGAGATAGTCTACGGCTTCAACGAATGATATTCAATGACTCCCATCCCAAGTTCCTGGCAGGAGGTAAATTACGTTCCGGTTCACTATGCTAAGTTGCTACTCATAAGCGTAGTATATCAGATCCAGTTGTGCAATTCGCGGTAACCTCTGTCCCAATTTTGTGGGGTTATGTCACAGAAGGTGTTATATGTCCACTAAGATAAATAAAATCGAGCAACTACGCGAAGATCATGACCTTAGCGACTATGCATTAACAACTCATGTTCGGTCTGATAGAGCATTAATCAAAGTTATGTTTAGAATACGTATTTCTGCGTCCTACAGCCAGGTTTGCGGGAAACAGACGCCAATCCCTGTAGCAAACTGGATAGAACCCAGGTGACCTAAGTAAGTGGAGAGGTAGTAATAAAAGGCGCCTGTTATGTATATTCAGGAGAGATTTATCATGACATTGATGAATATATGTTAACGGGTGGACATTTTCGCGCTAACTATAGACTAGAGGTACTACCTACTCTAAACCCTAAGCCCCACTCAATGCCCCAATCCCTGTTAATTTACCTCCGCGAACTAAACAGCGCGTATATGAATCCTTTTGAATAAACCCAATGGTCTTAGTCGTTATACAAGGTAAATCGTTGTGATATTTGATATATTTCCCTCACACATTGACGCTAAAGTCAGCGGTCAGCCGGATCATAGGATCACACAACGAATTTAACGATAACGACGTTGAAAATCTTCATTCGATCATAAGTAATGCCATTTCTCTCTATGAAGTCATAATTCATCATTCAACTAGTAGTATCGGAAATGATGAACTGATGGCGATATACACATGCACTTAATGCATCATCCAGGAGGATTTAATGTTTCTTAAGTTTGATTTCTTATGAATGAACAGCGGTGATTATATCCAAGCAGTTGCCGTGCAATGCAGTTTGGGCCAGGGCTGCAGGCAGAGGTCGAGGGTATGTTCTCTCTACCTCCACTGCACTCAAATCTGATGGGGCTACACCGCCGGACCCCTGATAGCAGCGGTTTCCGATATAGCAGAAATATGGCCCAAATGTGATGATGAGATGATTAGCGCCACATACCATCATCAGGATCGAGGTTTGGCACAATCTCAAGTAAACTTAAAAACTATCATGGGTATGGTTGCGTTTGGTAAAATTTCCCAGATTCAGTTTCAGTCTTTATTTCAGATAACCAGCGAAACAGTTATGCGCGTTGTGGAAACGCCAGTTGTATCCTGTGCTGGAAGCAATGGTTTTGTCCAGAAAATACCAATCCTCGTACTCTGTTTTAGCCTGCCGCGGGTGTGCGATGCGCACCGATATGTATAGATCAGCGAGGCTCGCTGATTGTGTTTCATCGGCTTTGCTTCTCTCAGCCAACATCATCGCGTACTTGTGTGCACAATACTTTGCCGCCAATGCTTGGCAATACTAGAAAGCAAGCTGCAGCCACTCAAAAGGTTTTTTGTACATAATCCCTGCCTGAGACGTGATCAGCTTGTGTAACTTGTGCGTGAGGGATGCTCAAGCTGTCGGGCTGATCTGGGTGATGTGCATGTGATGTGCATAATAACTAAGTTGACCAGAAAAGTCCATCACATCCCAACAGCCACAACCACACAAATTCAACGACCAAAACAACCACAGACAGACATGAGCAGCGCAAAAAACACAACTCCGGCAAGAGCTACAGCGGCAGATGTTGAAACCGTCGCCGATACGGAGAAAACCTTCCCCGAAAACGGTATCCGAAATCTCCGCGAGTTTCTCCACAACCATAATCAAAATGGTCCTAGAACTAGGCGAAACCGATTTCATGGAAAACCTGCCCCTATACCGGGTATTCCTGTCAGTATTATTTACATACCAATCCTGCTAACCTAAAATTCAGGGCTGCGCACTGAAAAGCCATCATCGTCGGACATGGAAAGCTGGCTCACACAAGGCACGTTTAGCAAAACGCCAGCGTAACCGGGCAAATTGACGAAAGTTGCACCTCCGGTGGTCACAGCGAAGCCGCTTCTGATTCTGATCCAGAGCGCGACGAAGCAGCGACCAGGTACAACAATGACTCAACGAGCGCAGAATCTTCAACAAGGAGGTACTTCACGGAAGCCGGGCTGTAACACCGTCCCACTTCTGCGATCTCAGTGATGCCAAATGGTAATGAAATCCACATGTGAAAGGGTAATAGCAAGGACTAATTGAATCTTATAATAGGAACTCTTTGGTTGAGCTTGCATCTAAGGCTTTTCAAGAACAGCAGCCCGAGACCGATAAGTTTATGGGGGAAAACAGGACTGGTGAGTTTGAGCACAATAATTTGCTGAGTCTGGACGATGAACCTTCGGACATGTAGACATCGGTGATGCAGATGCTGGTGCAAAGTCATGTAATCCAGGACAACGACGCAAAACTGCCGGCGGAGCATTCCTGAATGTTTCGACCATGGACAGCGGCGGAAGTTCTTCCCAGACTCCTAACGGCGATGACGATAAAGAGGATGCGGGAGGGTCACACTGCTGGAGAAACGGAAACGGCAAACGACCAGCTGAAGACCAGGATCCTCAGCAATTAGCAGATTCTTCGGAGAAGCAATACGCTTGTCCATACTATAAAAATGATAATGCAGCCCACCAAGAATGCAGTCACTGGGGAAATACCCAGCTTCCAAGAATAATGTGAGCGATGTATTGCAGTTACACCTGTCACGGGCTAATTATTACTGCAGATCTTATATTTTGAAGAAACACCTACGGCCTTGCCAATGTCCATGGTGTGGTCATAGAACCGGAAAGCTCAATCAGCTCTTCTCTCACCAGGAAAGGACAGACTGTCCTTATACCCAGAGAAACCTTTCCAAGAGTGGAAGCTAGCGGTGTAAGGAAGGGGAAGAATCTTGGTCGGAAATCATGGAAGCAGATGTATATCCTGTTATTCGGCTGCAGAATTAAAGATGTTCCGATTCCGTGTAAGGCTATCCAACTTGGTAATAGCGTTGTTCTTCCTCAAGACCTGACGAATGATACAGATGTTGAAGTTAGAGGCACGATTTCGAGTGAGTCGGACAGTGATGAAGACAGTACTGCAGCTCCTAGCAATGAACAGGAGTCCAACACTCCCGACAGTTCCAGCAACCAGTGCACGGATGCGAGAGAATTAGCGTCATTTCTTAGCCCTAGGATCGCCGTTACGATTGAGCAGTACGTCGCTGAGTATTATGTATCAGAGTGTACTATCTCATACCGATATGTTGTATCACAACACTAAGCCAAGAAATGCTAACAGCATGTAACCTCAAGCTCCAGGCTCCGGAATCCACCCGTCACCTCCAGTGAGGGACAACTTTCGGGACAGTCATAGCGCATTACCCACGAACGGTACATCGTTTTCAACCTGAGCATGCATATGTTGTGGTAGTTGATGCATATGTTGTGGTAGTTGATATATGATTTAGTAGGAAACGCTGCAATCGATAACGCCGATCGCGATCACCCTACCATCACAGAATCTCCCCTTCAAATACAATACCGGGTATAATAGGACACTATTTAGCCAGTCATCGAAGTCGGATAATAGGACACTTGATGTTAGTCAGTCAACAACTATTCCGGCCGAACTTAGGCCTTTCCCGTCTCGGCTCTTCGCAGTTTCCGCACAGGACATAGAGTGGCAGCCGTCATTAGATGGAACACAAACAGTTCATGCCGAGCACAGGGGTATGAACGTCTCATGTGAAAGCGTGAACACGTTTCCATCATTAACAGGCGACATTGATCAACAACTGAAGCTCACTTCTAGGTCTATGGGAGGCACCGCTGCATCCGCTGACGCCCTTTTCTTACCGGAGAACAGCCGAAACCAGGATGATTTTGATTTTCCGCGTCAAGACGATGACGTTTCCAGATTGCTCCCATCGGTCCCAGTTGCTGATGGGCAGTCTACAGCTGGAAATAACTACCTACTCGAAGCACAGTTTCCTGCTACTTTTGACCCTAATTCACATACACAGTACGCAGTAGATAATGTGGATCCATATGAATTGGATGGTGATGGGAACTTTGTGTGGGAAGAACCAGATCCTATTGATGCAGTCCAATCTTCAGCGGCTTTGCATGGATTCACAGTAAGCGTTCCCTCCGTAGCTGAACATCATATATTAACCTCAGAATAATCCCCAGATCAGCTACCAAGAAACCCCGAAGAGCTAGAATGGCTGAATTATATTCTTCGCGTAGAACCTTTCGAGTTGTAGGGGATCATTTATGATCCGGCTTGGTACGGTGATGACAGAGACAATACCGTAAATCAAAACCAACTTGAAAACCCTCCGGTTCTCGGCCTGGACGTCGATGGCGAAAACAATAACGCAGGCCAAGGGCAACACTTCAACCGGAACCGCAATCACACCCCAGAACATCTTAGGTTTGTTCTCGATCTCGCCCACCGCCTTGACAATTGTCCACCGGATCTTAGCAACATGCTCCTACAACAAATGCGATAGTATCTTCGTTTCAAATGTTACAATGGATCAACCTCAACCACATCAGGCAAGGTTACATCGCCCGCGCCATTATGCCGCCCTCAAGCGATCTTCCACCACCGGCTGTACTAATGAAACGGTTTTCAAGCTATCACATATCATTCGACATATGCAAGATATTCACTGTATGGGGTGGTTGTTGTACGAGCCGTTAATATCGCTTTTTTCACGGATGTGGATCTGGTGGAATTACTTCGAATACTATTCTCTAAAGTAAGATATAGGCCTGCAGACACTTTACTGAGCCGGAATCCCTACCGTCGGATACATCATGGGTTCCGGTTGCTGATGGGGCTTTGATACGATGACATTATTATCTTTTTTATATTTTTTTTATTGGGGATATTATGTTTTATATCTTCATATCTTATTTTTGGGTTTTTTGGTCGGTAAGGTTAAGGGTTTTTTGTTCAGTTGGATTAAACCTAAGTTTTCAAAGATGACGCTGTACATGTACATAATTTCTTTCTGAGAATCATGGACGAATATTCAACCTATGTCTTTAGGTGATTGTGCTATTTACAGAAACCACGTGCTTGAACCCGAAACAAAATTACAAATGTGCGTAGCTGCCATCGATGTTGATTTTTGCAAAGTTGAAGAAAAAGCTCGATATAGAAGTGTTCGATATTTCTAAGGGCTTATGAAATCATTCCATAAGGGTTCCGTCATTCGGAGACCAAAGGGATTCTTTTCAGCTTTGTCGAATTCCATAATGTAAATAGGGTATCTGTCGTTGGGAATGAAAAGGATAATAGCCACGAGCTAGCGTGCCGAGCCATCTGATAGAATAATCAGATACTCGAACCTGATTGAGACATCCATCATGAGCTACCTATTTATGGCTGGGTTACTTCTGATGCCCTAAGTTTCATCTTATTGAGTAAGATATCTAAAACCAACAACTCGAAAACAAACCATCGGATTTCAAAGACAATCCCCCACAAAAGTTTGGTAAACGCAGACTCGTAAATACTAGGTCTAGAGTGATTACTCATGTTCCTAATAACAAGAGCGAGCCACGACACCCAACAGGTTTTTCCGATTTGGTGTATTTAGCTATAACCCAGGTCAAAACGTTCCTAATCTCAGGTGGCCTGTTTCCGGGAGTGTCCCATTTCCCAACTTCCCAAAATTGCCAATCCACATCATTGCTATACCAAAAATGTTTGAACAGAATAGTAGATTTATCTGGGATTGGATAGCGTTCATAGTTTCCTCGTTATACTCGAGTAGGTCGAGTAGGTAGTCTTGAAGAGTGGTGGCGTCCGTGTCTACACTACTGGTGTTAAATGGAGTCCGTGACCGAACTTGGAATCACCAAGGTTAGGCCTTTTCTAAAGGATTTTCCAATTGCCGCTAGGAATAGCAAGGTTATGAAAATCCTAGCAGCGATTTGCTAAACTTTCGCGTGATACGGGTACAAGCTTAAGAGTGTGGCGATGCGGGCATCAGGAAAACTCCACGTGATACCATACATGGACTATTTTTTCTATGCATGGCGTTGGGGAAGGTCATAAGCTCGTCTGAAAGAAATGATACCTTGAAAGCCGAATGCAAGATTCATTCTTTGCTGTCTAAAGTTAATTTTGACCAGCAAATAGCTCATGTCGTTCAAAACACCCCCACGTTTGTAGATCCACGTGGGCTTTCACTCATACTCGGATAGAATAATGCCAACTGGCCATGACTACCACTGTATGATAAAGGGTACAGGTAGGCCGTCAGTCAACTACCGTCAACATATTGAGCTTCAATGTGGTTAGCTGCTCTACAAATTCACATATATCATCTCTTTCATATAAACTAGCTTCGATATAATCTATAATAGCTCTTTCTTTATGGTTGTTGTCTGGTGGGTAAAAAGCGGTTGACAAGGGGCTGGGCACGGGGCCACGATGTAGCAATTCGCGAAAACTTTTACCCCCTAACTCTAACTGTACCACGGTAATAAATCATAGGAATTAGTGCCTGCTCCATACGTTTACGTACACTTCTATACGCGCCCTTACAAGCACCAATTGGGTCGGTACAACACAATATTTGAATCAAGGCATATCCCATTGGTGTGAATTATAGCTAGAGTTGTATATGTATTGGGATAATAATTGAAAGAGTGCTGTGAGGTGTAGCGTATTCAGCTACTGATGTGTCCATACCAGACTAGATAGCGATTTGGCAATAATCCTGTCACCATTTCCAGTGACACTTCATTGGTCTGTCAGTTCTCGGTTACGACGTACGTTAGTTTGTTTTAATAGTGTACTATATAGTAGTTTTACTTCAGATCACCTCCTAGCATTGGTAGGTGAGTGTATCGCGCGTGGTTATTTGGTGGTCTATCGGTCATGTGTCGGAGGCGATCTGGCGTTCAGCTCCGGCTTTTTGTTTACCACTTAGGTAGCCCGGCCCAATTTCTAAATCCGACATGTTACTGACGAGGTGCCGAATACATATGCATATGCAAGTTGTTGAAAATTACTTAGGCGGGTAATTCTGAGTTTATCTCAACCCTGCAGCGCATATCGCTGATACCACTTATGGTCAGATCCATCACAATCAGCCCCCGCACACCCAACAGCTATGGCGGATACCGAACCGACCGCAGTACAGCTCACCATCTGCCCCTACGGGGACTTGATACTCTCGCTACAAACCCCCGAGGTCAACTTGACGTATCTCGTATCGTCACACCAACTCTGTTGTGCGTCGCCTGTCTTCCGAGCTAGTCTTGGTCCGTCTTCGGGATTTTTGGAAGCCATCGACCTCCGCCATTCGCAGACTGCCGGTACAACAGTTTCTGATGATCCTCTCTACGAAATGCCTATCGGCGAAGGGCTGAAGTTCGATCCGACTGCCATGGCAGTGGTTCTATATGTCATCCACCGGCGGCCCGACCAAATTCCGGAAAGTATCGAGTTTGAAAATCTTCTCGATATTGCTGTTATCTGTGACTATTACGACTGTGCACCGGTGATGAGTCCGCTGGACAAGGCGTGGATCCAGCCATTCGAAAAGCATGCGCTAGAGCCAGAGTATGAGGATTTGTTGTTTGCCGCATATGTGTTTGGGAAGCAGGAGCTATTCGCGCAAATTACAAAGGCTTTTGCAAGGAAAGGAGTAACGACAGAGGATGGAGAGTTCGGAGTCATGGTTGGGGGTGAGGTTAGGAAGATGCATTGTCACCTCCCAGAAGGCATTACACGTAAGACTCCTTGTTGAATCACGAAACCAACCATACTGATGTTGGTGTTGTAGGTGATATGGCAACTCATCGTGCCATGGCCGGCAAAGGTATTGCACAGTTGTGTCGGCAACCCTACGATATATACAGCAACAATAGCACGGTGAAGTGCAGATGCCCCCGAGAGCACTGTGACAATATTGTGTTTGGGTTCTTGTACATGGATCTTGCAGAGTTAGGCCTTCTCAGCATAGAGAAGGAGGACAACGAACAGCCGGACGTTCATTCAAGCAAGACGCTAGACAACATCATTAGCGATTTCACAAATTCATGGAACACGATTCGTCAAAATCTCGGCAACGTGACGACTGGCGGACAAAACCACACAAATTGCATTGAATCAACGGAAGAGCAGGTAAAGAAATTTGATCCATGGTTGGATAGCATTGCGAGCCTAACCATCACATCTTATGCGAAAAGCACGATACCTACGGGGGATGTGACATGGGACGTCATGTTGGGGAGAAATCGTAAGCCACGAGATATTACTCGCCCTGAATCTTTCGACAAACATGACATTTACCTTGAGATTTGTCCGTATGGGGACCTGGAGATTGGTTATTGTTCTGTCGGTACAACGTTTCTGGTTTCTTCCCATGCGCTACGCACTGCATCTCCGGTTTTTCGAGACTTACTCGGGTCGACTTCAGCTTTCGTAGAACACTCCTGCCGCCACAATACCCAAGACTCACCTTCAAATTCAAAAGACGATACTATGCAGCGGTATAGATTTGAGGTCGATACGGTTTATGACCCTACGCTACTCGCTGTTGTATTTTATGCGTTTCATGGCTTGGGGAACAAGATACCCGATGACATTGATTTTCCAAACCTCTATGCTCTAGCAGTGGTCTGCGAGAACTACAGCTGTGCCTCTATTGTGCTGCCTTGGTGCCAGAACTGGGTAGACAAATTGAGATGCACAATCGAAACACCGGGTGATGGAGGTTGGCTGTATGTTGCATGGGTTTTTGGTCTCGACGATATCTTTCAGTCTTTAACCAGAAAGCTTGCTACAGGCGCTTTTATCACAAGCAATGAGCGTGAGGTTACTTTAGAAGGCCATGAGGTGGTCAAGAAACTGGGTGAATATATTCCTCAGCGGGTTATAGGTATGGTTCCTTACCGCCCCCGGGACCCTGAGTTGACATATGTCTCGCATAGATGAAATCAAGGCACAAGAAAGCAGAGCGAGACAAAACATAGCTGAAGGGTGCACAAAGGTATATGAACGATATTGCAACCCCTCCGGCAATGAATGTTTCCTCCCCAGTCACAAGGGCGCGGACAAGCTATATGATCGCATGGTCTTCGCCGAGCTAAATTGGGGTTTCAAGGCTATCAAGTTGCTCAAGCGCAATGCGATTGAAGTCCCATCTGACATTCCCGTTTCGTCTGTTGCTCAGGATATCATCAAACTGTTGAATGACACGACTTTAAAGGTATTTCATGCCAAAGTTGGCAGCGGAAACCAATATGCGTGCACTTGCGATCTATGGGATGCTAGGCGGAAAATTGAGATAGCTCTAGACGAAATTAAACCGCTAAATTTGGCCATGTTTGAGCGGGAGAACAGTCGGGTCTCATGGGAGCTGATGTTACCTGGCGTAAGTGGATGGGTGCCAGAGCCAGAGCCAGAGCTAGAGCTAGAGCCAGAGCCAGAGCCAGAGCCAGAGCCCGATCCCAAGCCTAGGCCTGAGCATAAGTCTAAGCATTATTATGAGCCTGACACTTATGAGTTTGAGTTTGAGGATTATGATGAGCCTGACCCTTATGAGTTTGAAGCTGAGGATTATGATGAGCCTGACCCTTATGAGTTTGAAGCTGAGGATTATGATGAGCCCGACCTTGATTATGGGTATGAAGAAGAGTATTAGTGCAGGAATGGTAGTATAAAGCAAGATTGTTTGGAGGCGATATTAATACTTCGGGGTATACACAGATTCTGGTCTAGGAACAGTTTGTGACAGTAGTTGTTGATGGGCCACGTTGGAGTTGTCATACACATGCGTTGCATGCGAATGAAATTTTATGAGACGGAAAGGGTTTGGGCGCCAGTTAAATAAATGTGAGCTTAGCATTATTCAATCATATTGTGCAATCTTGATGCAAAAGTTTTGCAACCCTTCAAAATGCGGGGGCAGGTCCCTTGGTATTGCTGCAAAGCCGGAATATTACTAACCATATGCTGTGAGTCTAGTGTTGGCAACGAACTGGTTTGGTTCGAGGCAAACTCTTGCCAAGACATTCACCTCAAACCCCACCATTTCGCCCCACAACTTCAAACAAAATAAGTAAGCAAGTTCTGATCCGATCGGACAAGAACTTGCTTACTTATTTTCGTTCGAAGTTGTGGGATTGGGTTCGAGGTTCGGGTCGAACCATCAGATCGAACCCGCATCGAATCCCTGCTTGGTTTGGTTCGATCCAGTTCGTTGCCAACACTAGAGCCTGTGAGTTCAAGTTCCAGTGCCAGCCCTACAAAAATTGACAACTAGGGTTTGAAAGCACAGCCAGAGTTCAGTGAAGAGTATTTCTGAGAATGGCATGCTCCGACCCACAGCACTCCAAGAGGTTCTGATGTAAGACCTGCTTCTCAGGCTATACAAACACTAGTACGAGTTGTTCCCATGTACATGCGAAGCAACGTAAACAGCAAAAATCAGGAGACACATCATTGAATGCTGTCACCTGACTGGGAGATGGTTGGGGTATTCCACTATGATTACATCATATTAAACCCTGTGGTCAGCTTATATGGTCCTGGATCCGAACAGTTACATTTCTGGTGAATAAATTGGTTGTGGTAGGGTAATTTGGGGAAGAATAGGGTAGGCAGGTATGGTGGAAAGGGGATGTAGGGTAGTGGTTGGGAGCTCCCCCATCTAGCCAGCTTGCCCGGAGGGGGAGGTGAATGGGGATTTGTCATACTCTATAAAGAGTGAATACAATATGATTAAAACAAACAAACAAAACCCTTCAAGATGCAAAATGTCGATCGCACAACAACCACATAATAAAGAGAGCTGTAATTGAGGAAACGGGCCATTTAGATTATGGGGAAAGCGATGGTATGCTCTCTAAAAGAGGGATGTTAGATTGTGAGTTCCCTAATTGCCACCACCACATCTCTATGTGCCTGCATTTTCTAAACTTCTTCACAAATACTATAGCTGCACAACAACTAGGATGAAATCAAATGCGGCACTTGGTGACTTGAAAGTTTAGATACACAACAGTCTGAATATACATGACACAAATTAAAAAGGCATGTACATGCTCATATGGCTCTGTATAGTGATATATGGAAATGGGGGCAAATATGATGGCATTCGAGGAAGAGTAATAGTATATAATATGTGTGAGGTAAGATTATCGCTACTGTGTAATTGCACTGGCATAAGATTTATATAAAGTCAGAGGTTACCAAAGCGCCACGTTTACTGTGATTCTGGATCACATCTAACTACAATGGTCACGAGAATGCTTACCTCCACTTCAGACCGACTCCAAGTCCCGTTACTAGAACTTGAATTACACGTACCCCCCAGACGGGCTCTACTACACAAAATCATTTCTTTCTCTTCATGCATACCTTCCATCATGTTGTTGATAGTATATCTATGGCATTGTGTATATTATCGTGCATGTGATCACATACGGTACTCTCTTTATAGTTTACGCTTCCATTAACCTTTCAAACATTTTTTCTTTATGTTTCATGAATTGTTTCATGAATGGTTACATATATGCGTTGTTTATCTTCTGTTTTTTTGATTGGATATATTGATATTCTGTATTTTGTACTTGGTTTGGCAGGGGTACGGTTACGGTAGGCGTTTCGTTGTTTTATAGCCAGAGGCAGTTCTCAAATGTCACGCAGTGTGTATTGACATATTAAGAATCCTGGATGAATTCACTCTGCCTTGCGTCAAATTGAGTGTTTATTGCGCTAAGAACAGAAACCTTAGTTTAGTTTTGCGAAATCTCGACCACTTCAACGCTGCAGCCGAAATATGAGGCTTTTCCGTCGTTCAAATCACAAAATACCAAATGAATAGTGGTCTTTCACAAAATACGCTTTCTTAGTAATGAGCTGAATGAGTTTGGACTGAGATGACGAATTTATGAAATCTTCTGAGATAGAGGAGGTACACTAATGGTTAATGGTGGACACGATAAAGATACCTAAGATAGATTAGAGAGCGATGGATGGATCTGAGTTATAGCATTAAGCCGAGAGACGTTCATTTCTTCCATGTTCGATGTTGTACGTACAACTTTGCCAACAATCTCGCATTTATTGCAGTAAAGAGTGTCCCAATCAGGATGAGACAGTACCTACAATTGGTCTAAAAAACAATCCATCGGATATGCAAACAGGCATAGACTATGCCGAGTGGTAATTCATGATTGATATATTGAATCATGATAGGCTATTCCGAAGTCCTATGTTAAGCAATATTTCAAACTTAAAACATTTTCAACTCCAAAAGTGGTGTTTTCGGGGAAATCAGGTTTCCCGGCGTTCGAATATTTCCACCCCAATGCTGCAAAAAGTTGGTAATCTTGCTGCAACATGTTACACCAGATTGCAGTAGAGTACACGGTGAGTCTTCCAATTGGCCATTTTTGGGCAAGCCATGCAAATGAGACATCGTTAAAGATATTTCGTAGTCAGCCACACAAGTCCCGTTACAATGGCCGGGGTTTGAAAATCCTAGCAGCGATCTGCTAAATTTCCATTGGTGTTGCTTGCCGTGGAAAAAGCTTATCTCGTCTGTTTGGTAGAACGTGCATAATGTAGCACAAACGTTTCAGGTGATTACACTCGTTCCTAAATTTAGGACTGAATAACCCTGGGATGGTCGCATGACAGTATTAGAGAATGGCGTACTCTAAAAGTGCGGGCATATCGAGAAAAAAGACTCCATGATCGCCATACATGAATTTCATTTGATCAGAGATATGCTAGTCTGAAAGCGATGACATAACGAAGCAATAAAAGCCGAGTGCATGGTTCATTCTCTGCTGTCTAAAGTTAAAGTTGACTATAACTAGTCAATAAGATCGAAACTGCCCCCACAGTTGCAGACCCACGTGGGTTTTCCAATTTTGTACCCGGGCATGGAATATGTCAACACAACGCTTGGTACGACCATCCTAGTCGCGATCACACGAAATTTCAGCCAGTGGAACTTGTCGTGGAAAAGCTTATATCGTCCAGCAGTGGAGAAATCAGTTATTTATCCGGAAAATTACAGAAGATGCCATACAAGCGCTTGTTATTCCATGAGTAGCAGTGTCAGAGCGGGTCATAACCTAATCTGTGCGGAGTTTAGAGGAAGATGGGTCTCGGCGGAGTTACTGGGCTAACTTCGAGATTGATTGTTTCTACCAGACAATCACGACCCACGGCCCAACCACCAGACGTAAGTTGTTTGTGGATCGCGCGCATTAGCGATTTGTGCATCGGACGCATTAACGATTTGTCTCCATCCACGTACAGAAGAACCACGACAGTACGAATATCTCCTCCTATCATTCACACCGCTGAGTCGTAAACCAATTATTTTGACGTAAATGAAATCTGTTGGCAGCCAATCAGCGAAGACCACCGCCCGGATAGAACGGGTCTGTGCATATGCATGAGTTGGGGAATTGTAAATGCATTGGTTGCTTTTTCTAGATTCTAATCATAGCCAACAAACGTGTAGTACAAGCCGTTTGATGGTTATCAGCTCAACACTAATTGTACCAAAGTTAACTAATTCTGTAGTGTACTCTACAGGTTGATTTTATAAGGACATTCCTAGTGCGTGGGTCGCAAATGTAGCACTACAACTGCTTTTAACACTACAACTGCTTTTAACACAACATCTCCTCTGCTACCAAGATTTCTACCAGAATCATAATTCCCAAAACCGCTATTATACACTCAATCGGATCGAGAGTTGGCTGCCCGGAATTAAGGGTTGTACATATAAGGAGATATCCAGCGGCTTGGACGTTTAGGTCTCTATTAGAAGTTCAAGTATTTATTGGTTACCTTCGGTGAGTGCATGATGATAGATATGCTCACGGCGGTTGGAAGCTCACCGTGAGCAGCAAGTTCAATCCGCCACGCATCATGAATCTATCCAGTGTAGTATACATAGGATTCTGGACCGATTATCAGAGAGGTCGCATCTTGGGTCATATGCTGACGCTTGACACTCGATCCGCAACAGTCTTGATGGCCGTTCTTGTGGTGTTAATTGGATTCGCCGCCGGTAGAAGCTGGAGGATTTGGGCTTTCTGCCTTCACACCACTCATCATCTCTCGAGGCAGAATTCACAGACACCGACCACTTTTCCTATTAGACAACAACAAGTCATTCTTCGAAACTCTGGAACCGCTGGTGGTGCTTTGCTGTCACTCGTCTCGCTGCCTTTTAACCAGAAACGGGGAACCACAACTTTCTCAAAGAAAGCCTCTCCAAGTGCATTGCTGGTGTTTTTCGTACTTGCTCATTGGATGGCATTTGTAGCATTTAGAATATTGACGTCTCTGATCAACGCCGGAAACACAGTACGATCGACCGACACACCAGACTGTGGTGAATGGATACCAAACAACACACCGAGCGAAAACGCGTCAGTAGAAGAATTGACAAGGTATCAAGTAGTGGCCGGAGAACTGATACTGAATGGGACTCTTGATGCTGAGAGCTATGTCCGAGGATGCTACGGCCAGATATCCGAGGGACCTGGGGTTTTGGATTGCCGAACCTTGACTCAACGGTCTTTGGAGTATTTTACGGAAATGGCACGATGCCCCTTCCATGACGATATTTGCTTGATTCAGAACCGTGATCAGTCGGCCTTCGTGATGGACACCGGAAACGTCTCTTTCGCGCAACTTGGGTTGAATTCCAAATATTCGGAACGGCTTTTTTTCCGTCGACGTACAGTTTGTTCGCCTATCACCGTGCAGCCTTTCCTATACAGCAAGGAGAATGTAAAGACCGAGCTTTTGAATGCAGGCATGACTGGAGTTGACCCCGAAACGTACGGGGTTTGCTCCTTTTTCCAGATATCAGGAGTAAACGCATCCTACGCATTTCAATATAATTCAACCGGATACGAAGTTATTTCTCACTTTACATTCGATGCATCCCTTTATCCACCCTTGCCTATTCTCCAGACGCAAACTCCCTTGTACACGTTCTCGGTCGTCACGTTACGCGCCCCTGGGGTAGTGTTCCTTAGAGACTACTCGGATCCATTGTTTTATGTTCAAACGAAAGTCCCCAGGGGTATTCATGGCTTCAGTTTCGGTGCCTATCAGATGACTCGTCCGATCAATGCCGTCGCCTGTCAGGGCATGGCGATGTTGTGTAGTAAAGTAACTAATTACTGCACTGACTGGTCGAGTCTAGCTCAGGCAACGTTTTTCGGTGACATTATTGGCAAGTTAATCGGAGGTCATGGAGATGACGAGGGATCTAGCGCAGTTGTTCTCGTCAGCCACGCCCTCATTGACTCTGCTGTATATCATACAATCGCGGACCGCAGCGCGTCATCACTCCAAGCTTCTAGATACCTAGCAATCAATCTTCAAATGCGTCTTGCGGACGAGCAGTGGAAGTTGAGCTGGAAGGTTGGTTTCGTATAGCATTGGCACGGATTCAACTGTATGGCCTTCGAACCGTCAAGACTCCTGCTCGGGATCTCCTCGAGCTCCAGAGATTTAGGAATGCTCCGAACGCAAGCTTACCAGATTCGAGCAAGATGTGCAATATCGTCAAATTTCACTCCGCGGAACATACAACCTTACGCGGTGCTTGGATCATTGTCATATTTGCCTATGTCGTGTTTGTCACGATTTTCAGCTTTGGCGACTCCTGGGTACCATACATATTGAAGAACAAAACCGAAATCTTCCTGAAGCCGTGGGAGAATAATGAAAAATTGAGATTGCTATCAGAGGCTAAACAGATGGAGGAACCTTCAGCTATTCCGGTAGTAAAAGACCAGAACACTGGGGAGATTGCCGAAAAGGGGTTTCTAATTCCGAGAAAACCAGTTCCTCAGAGTCAATAATATAACGAACTTTATCGTATTACTCGGTTGTTGATGGGTTTCCTTTATTTGACTGAGTGGGGAACTAAAGGAATTTGGAATGTGAAGTCCCGTTGCAGTACTTCAATCAACCAGAAAGAAAACTTATCGTTTTTTGTTTTTTTTTTGCCGAAAATCGCTTGGTTAATGGCTCGTTCCAAATAGCCACTTAGTTTCCTACATAAATGGGAGTGGGGGGGGTGTTGGTATATATCACAGCGTTAATATTTTTCTGTTGAGTGATGCCGGGTGACATTACCTAAGTACTGGCGAGTGACAAGTGGAAGTGCTGCAATTGATTGGGATTGTTGGGTACGGCTGTAGGTCCCAAATAAAATAATAGTGTTTTAACAAGACCAAAATTACTGCTCAGGTTGTGGGTCGCTTTTAAGAGCATTTTTGCCCAGAGACTCACGGCAAGGACTAATCTATTGATGGCAATATCGCTAGTCCGAAACCTCGAGCAGACAAAAGGTGAAGGATTAACGGCATGGTGTTGGAATTCAAAGACAGCACTCTTGATCGAGTGATACTGCATGATTTCAACGTTGAACCGTATAAGACTAAGCGTGATCAAGCAGTTCCGCCTATTTGAAATAAGCTCCAACCCAAGCCTAATGCATTTCAAATTCCAAGTGTGCTATTTTCGGGGGTGTCTCGTTAATGGTATCTGATCCCACATCATAACTTATGCTTTGTCTTATCATTATTTAGTAACGGCTACTAGTTACATGTCCTGGTTCCATCCGTTGGATGCTTTCACCCGATGCGATACTCTTGCGCAACGCGTCTCCCTGTAGCTCCTGACGCTCCCAATCGAGTATTGCAGTACCAGGCCTCACAGATACAGTCTCGCCAGTCTGCGGGGTCTGTGTTGAACTCAACCATTGCCTCCCATAATATATTGCAACGGCACCCAATACAAACCCAAAAATAATAGCGCCTACCAAACCTCCAGCCAGAGCACCACGTGTAATTTTGTCACCCCTGTCGGGCGTAGAATCCAACACAGTTATCATCTTCGGATCTGATTTCACAAGGTTTGCCCGGGCTAAACTGAAGGTCTTGCTCTGAACCAACAAGTAATTTTGGCTCAAAAATACTCCCCCCAATATAGGAACAACATTCCCATTTCTGTCGAACCAGTTGCCGGGGCCTACTGCAACTTGGATATTCGAATCGTTGGTAACCACATATCGCCCCTCCACGCTGTCTTGACCTCTCTCGTCGGAGACGAATTCGTAATTCGGGATGACGGTCTCGTATGGTTCGTAGTCGTTATTGCGAAGAATAATCGTGAGATTTCCCATCAGGGGCCTCTTGTCCTTTGGATACACCTGCCCAGTGTAGTTCATTTCGTTAGGCGCCACATATTCAGTATACATGTTGAATAGTTTCAACATTTCTTTGCTGAACGTGAAGTGGCTCTGCTCGGGTTGTATACACGCCGGAACAACAGCAGCTGGGTCGGGAAAGAGCGAGTGGCGTGTACCGTTCTCATACGTAAGAATCACATCCTCCATCAGAACCTGTAGAGCACACGGCGATTTGATGTATGCTTGTGAGGATGTAAAATTATTCCATGGTTTTGTGAACTGTGACTCGTCCACACCGCCCACATGTAACACTCCGTCCATCGGCTTATACTGCGATCTTGATCCAAAGAACAAACTCCACACCTTACTCGGAACGACTAACTTGTCCTTAAGGCTTTGGAGGAAAACGCTTGATGATCCCATCCCAATTGCGCTCCGGTTGGTGCTCCCCCGATTGCTCCATACGACAATGGGAAAATCCTGAAAGGCGGTGATGCCAGTAAAGTTTGCTGTTGCGACAGCGGTGATTTCGTGGCTACTATCGAGGCCATACGATCCGTTACCCGGCCATTGGTCCTTGGGGAGGACATGTAATGAACTGTCTGCCGTCTGCGGGTCAAAGATGGTTCCCATCAGGCCCACGCATCGAACGTGATCTATCCCACTAACACTATCGCAGTCACCCTTGTTGTGTAGGTGCACATCGTTCGACATCGTATCTAGCCGTAGCGTCATCGGTTCGTTGGCGATATTCACAAACAATCCGCGGTTCCCGGAAACGATGTTTAGCGCGGTGTAATTAGTCCATGGGAAGCTCATAGGTACAAGGGTTGCTTCAACATCGGTAACCAAGAAAAGCAGACCAAAGACAAAGAACTGATGGTAAAGAGGGCTGGTCAACATCGTCGGATATTTACATTTTTCGGGATGATTCACGCCAGCGTGTCCATAGGGACACCTCATATATATAGCTTTTGATAATCTGTGTGTTTTGTACCATAAACTCAGCCTCAACACTTCAGGATATTCCCGCATATGCCACTCCCCACAGTAGGTCGCAGATCTGAGATATACCTAGTTAACCACACCTGAACTGTTTACTCTAGTTTTTTTTTTTTGGCAAAACGGTGGTGTTCAATCCACATGTAAAGGTTTGGTACCAATGCTGGTCTGTGCGCGTTTTCGCAGAAAGCGGTTGATTGTCATGGTAACTGGCCAGCCACCTTATGTTTTCAGTATATACGCTGAATCTGAGGCGCTCAGAGGCGGCTGAGTAATCTTGAAAAAATGTACCAGGGTCCCTATGAAGGTGACACAGTTGGTACATATTGGGTTCATTGCATATGTGAAAACCATAAATTCACATCTAACCCATGCATGGCGGAGAAGCTTCTAAAAATTACACAGCCAGCAGAGACATTCATTCGTTCGGATGTTTGTCCCTAGTATTCCCTCGTAGGGCTGCAACTGTTATTAACATTGACTGGCTATTCATCACGTAGCTCGGCAAATGAAACCAATCAACACACTGTTCATATGATGGCGCGGGAATGTAATGCAGCTCAGCCTTCTAATTCATGCACATACAGCGCTTCTAACTTGGACTTGTGGGGCGTGCCCACAGCGGGCTTCTTATTTCTCTTAAAGCTACATAAGGCGTGCAAGGCGGAATCGAATAGTAAATGTTGGTAGGACGAATACGAACCGTCTGTCATACGATTCTCCGGTATGTGGGGTAAAAATATCGCTAAAAACAAGGAACGTTCCATATTCTAGTCAGTTCGCAGAGAATGTCAGTCCGCGGAGTAACCGGCCAGTTCACGGAGTCCCACCTTCCCGTGTACGGAGGTCGGTTAGGGACATACCTTCATAATTCAACACCGCAACCACACAAGAAAAATGTCAGTACACAACACCTAAAATATACAATGTCAAGAGTTTTAGTAAACTCAGCAACTGCTTAAGTACTAGTAGTCCAAATCTTTCACAGGGAAAGAGGCCAGTTTTAGTAACCCATTTAATATGCATTAATTTATTCTGTTTTTCTTTATTATAATCTACTAAGAGTCCACCTGCAACATGTCTTTTTTCTTTATTCTATCTCCATTTCCATCCACCATCTTCAATTCTATCATCCCAATGTATATAATCTGGGTCATCTACAAGTTTGGGGTAAATTATATCTATAGCAGCTAGCTGTGCAGTCCAATTATATGCACCCTCTGGTTTTGTGGACAAATTAAGAACACCACCATTCATTTAGTATTCAGAAATTGCGGACCTCAAAAAGAGATAAACTACCCGGTGTGTTGGAATCTGCTTTTGAATAGTTGTCAGCTAACCATTGTGCCACAAAGACATATGTTACCACAAGAAAATGATGAGATGTTGTGGCGATATTTTTTTTCGTGTGGTTGCGGTATTGAATTATGAAGGTATGTCCCTAACCGGCCTCCGTACCCGTGAATCAACCTGTCAGATCACCGCTCCATGAACTGACCAGTGCTAATTATGCTCAAGCAAAATTAACAATTACTCCGATCGCAAAGTTATGTATACATTAAATATGCACAATTCATCGCTCTTTCAACCCCAGGCCTCCAATTTACCATACCTCTAATATTGATAGAACAATTGTGGATAAACATTGGTTCTTAGTGTATTCTGGGTGTGTATTTAATGCCTCTCTATCAATTTTAAAGATATCGTAAATCCAAGACCGGGAATTGAAAGAGCGATGAATGTTGCATTATATGTATACATCACTTTGTGATTAGACAAATACTCGCAGACTTAATTAGACTGACCTGTTGTCATTTTTGTCAGTGCAGCCCAGTTACTCCGTGGGTTGACTGGTCACTCCGCGGACTGGTGAACTGACTAGAACATTCCATATGTTACACGGTTTATACTTGCGGGGAGAATAACTTCTCAGGCAAGCATAGAATCAAATTGCAAAAATAGACAGAGAATCATCAACTCTCCCCAAAAGACTCTACTTAAGTCTATAATAGATTACTTGTGAAAGTAAGGTAGTTTAGTGCTTGAAAAGGTAGAAACCGAGTGATAATGTATGCAATATTTCTCAATTGGGTGATGGACTGTGTATAAGCGGCTAGTTTATCTGGTGCTAAGCCTTTAATGACCACTTGGTCGCCGAAAGCAGTAGACAATTTTTTGATATAAGGAAAGATATATTCTTCCATCCACAATCGACGTCGGTATTCGATCGTGAAACCCTCAGCCTGTATGGTGACAGCACCCACGTTTCGTGCCTTTCTCTCTTCGTTATTAGAGCTTGAATCACAGAACTTCCATTTCGGTAGCCGGCCTTGCGTCGGCATTGTTCCTGTCCTCGAGCTCCACCCACAGGAATTGCTGGATGGCATTCCCCCTTAAGCGCGGAATGAGGACATAGTTGAATTCTGAATGTTGTACGGTTATATCCATTGACATTGGGGTGGACGTGGCAGCGAGAAGCTCTATATAGTTGGGAATAGATACGCCGGATGTGACAGTTCAGAAGACAACAAATAGTGCAGATTGATCATATTGAAGAGGTCTCGGTTCAAGTTGAAATGAGAAGCAAGGAACCAAAATTAGAGTTGCTGGACGGTTGAGAACCGAAAAGAGATTTGGCGTAACTGAAGACAAGATAAGAGAAGATCCGGTTAGAGTTTACCGACGGACCCCGTGGGGATGGCGGGAAAGAATACGGAGGTTGGAGTCGTATAACATGCAGGGTTGATTGCCGGAAGTGCTCTACAGTCATTTAACGTTTTGTGGTTGTTCATGGTATAGGGAAGACTACTAACAAACTGAAACAATGCCCCGCCTTTCTTTAAATATCTATCTAGCGATCGTATGAAAGAAATTCTATCTCTAAACAACATTCTCCATCATCGTCTGATCACTAATCATGTTTACATCGTATCAACCTTCCAAAGTCGTTTCGACACTCGAATGTGGTAGCTCAAAGTATTATCAAGCCTCACAGTTGGATAGATATGGTCGAATGCCTCCATAGCGCACAGCATCTCCCAGTCCCCGTGATCAATGTGTGCATAAGGATTGCTGTACGCGACGTAGTTTGTTATGATGTAGGAAAGGTTGTCACGGACACCGAGCTGAGTACGCCGCGCGATTGTGTCCTTCACTTTCTAGTAATAATTAATAATTCATGGATCAAAATTACATGTGGTTCACCAACGTCTAGAGTAGCCACCTCGGCGTGGGGGATTAATACTGCCCACGTTTGGTAAGTGTCGGGTGGCTTGTAGTCGTCGCCGCTGAACCCTGCTGTCCAGAAGACGACAAGCCCCTTTGGAGAATGCTGGATCATTGGCAGTGTTTGGGTTAGCGGAAAAGAAGACGAGAAAGGGTTGAGACTAGCGTGAATTGGTGAGAGCTGAGTTTGGGGATCGTTAAACAGTACCGCGAGAATATTGGGTAAAGTGGGGATGGGAGTATTTGAACATGCGGGGATCTCGGCACAGGACTTGCTTATGCATGTCGGCAATATTCGAACTAACAGTTTCGCACGTGATACCGTTGTTGTTGTAATCACCTCAACGCTGCAGGTGGACTTGCTATCTTTTAATTGTAGATGTAGACAAGTGGGGGACTCGTTCCGGGTCGGGTGAAAGCGAATGTCGTGTTCCGTTCGAAAAAGTGAGAATGACTATTTCCATTATCACCTGTAGCACACACGGACTGCTCGGACAATGCTACTCCAGCGGCGGAGCGATGATTCTGGAGCCCGGCTACATAGAACTAGTCGCATTTACCGACAGCTTCGATAGCGACCTGAATATTAACCTCCATACCGATCTCGGCCAGGACCGCTTGTCAGCCAGCCTCTGGGGAAAAGTATTGGAAGATTCTATGCCGAGAGCCTTCTATTGGTGCTCGCCTGGTTGTTCTATTTGAAAATGGGAAATCCGTTGATCTTAATAATGTTGGTGGGATTCGTGGGAATGGCGTTACGCACACGCATATTATTAAACAGGTAGGCTTCCTTAACCATCATCGGGTACCTAGCAAAAAAATTCGCAGGAATTCCTCAGTTGCCAGAGGTGCCGGTATCCAGTGCAAATGTCGTGTGATTTGTCCATAGGAAGCTGAGTTCGGTTTTGGCTGAGACCGAGGCGGAGAGGAGAAACAGACCGAGGAGGGAGAATTGATGGTATGAGTGGACGATGAACATGGTTCGGAGGTGTATGATTCCCGTAATGCACACGGGTTTGCCAACTGTAATATCATTGCAAGTCAACCAATGTTGTAGACAAGGAACGGCTGATGTACCCCACGAATGCATACTTATGCACGAATGGAACACAGTTGGTATTGCGGCGATTGAGAAACCAAGCCCCAGATAACTTTGGCCCATTCCCGAGAGCAATATGTTAACATAAGTCTTGAAGCAAACTGCAGTTAAATCATGCCCAGACACAAACCAAGAGAGATTGGTCGAGGACACCCAGTATTTTTCTGCCATTATCTTTTGACTACTACCAAACTTGACAACCACGGGCGCTCGTTTATGTTGGAGCAGTTCGCTAGATAAAGCAATTGCTGAGGCTCGGCCATTTTTGACTTAACTTATGCAACTCAGCCTTATTCGAACAGGGCTCCCAACCGCGCGGCACAACCAATGAAAAGTGAGGCTTTCTTTTTTTCATAAACTACATGTTAGGCGGTCTCAGGCAGAATTGTAAATCAAGTAATAAAGGTGTAAATTGTTAAATGTGTTACCTAGCTTGCAAGCTTGGCTATATTGATGAGCGCATGTTCGGCGACCCACTGCAGGGATGGCCCACCAACCAACTGAAACAATACCCTGCTCTCCTTAAATATCTATCTATTGATTGTACACAACTTATTGAAACGAAATGCCATCCCTCAACATGAAGTCCATTATCAGCTTATTATTAACGATCATGCTCACGTCTTATCCACCTTCCAAGGCCCTTTTGAGACTCTAATGTGGTAGACATTCATCGCCTGCTGACATCTGCTCACATAGATATGGTCGAAAGCCTCCATTGCGCACATCATCTCCCAGTCCGTCGTCTCAATGTGCGCTAGGCAATCGCCGTATGCAATACAGTTCGTTATGATATCGACATGATCTAAGCAAATTTCAAGCTCTGCATCTGGCCCGAACGAGCCTTGCAATTCCTTGAACCATTTGATACGCTTCAAGAAGGCTTCCTCCGCTTTCTGACGACGTTAGCAACCCAGCAGCAGAGAACATATAAATAAGAGGTCACTAACTTGAAGAGTCGCAACCTCAGAACGTGGGATCAACACAGCTAAGTCTTTATGATCGCCGGCTTCGGGTATTTTGTCGGCATAGAATCTTCCTGTCCAGAGGACAACGAATCCCGTCGGAGGATGCTTGGTCATTTGCCGATATCGCGATGTCGTGTATAGTATCTGGGTTAACACAACCGGGAATGAGAAAGGTTTAAGAGTAGCGTTGTAAATGGAGTCGTTTGGTGGGTGATGGGGAAAAGTGGAGAAACTATATGCGGGGATTGTTGCATACTGATAGATATAGTTACACACGTGTCACCGTGCCACAGATTTCGAAAGACTCGGAACGTGAAATTAGCGTGGCAAACTTCTCATCGGTGGTGGGTGGTTGAAAGTCATCCTGCTGAACGGTGCTGTTCAGAGCACAACAAATCCCTCAAGAAGATGCTTCATCATCACCAACAATGTCTGGATTTCTACCGATTTTGTACGAATTAAGAAACGAGCAGCGAGGCAAGGGTTAGAGTACCTGGGTGGGCGATATCTGTAAAGGGAGAGCATAACCAAAGGCAGGAGGAGAGAAGACTAGATTGGAATTTATCACCAGAGATGGCGGCGAAAAACGGCGTGGTTGGAGTAGTTACAATGTGTAGGGTTGTCACACAGGATGCCCACCCACTTTCAATTGTATGATTTCAGTGAAGGGATTAAATGCAATAATACCCCACATTCCTAATTTCTCTACCAAGTCATAATCGTATGGCTAGTGTTCGGCACGAGACGAGATATCCCGAGTCCCCGTCTCGAGACAAAAGCCCGAGCCTGCCAAGCCCAGGGTAACCACAAGATGGGATATCTCGGGTCTTTTTTGAGCCAGACTCGAGATATCTCGAGGTCCCGTGGGTGATGTCTCATGACAGAGTATCGGCCGAGAAAAAGATCATTACCACCGATCTTTCTCTCTCCCTCTCTCTCTCTAACGCTCTCGAGTTCTTTATGCTACACCTTCGAGTTCCAAGCTACACCTCCTGTCAACACATCCTACATCCCGGTATCACTATGTCCAACCCTGCGAGTACTACATCTACCTCTGCCGCTGCCCTTAAAGAGCCTCAGAAGCCTGAGGTCACTGCCATTGAAGCTCAGTTCTGACCCGTCTAACAGGAAGATGGTGTAAGTAATACTATGCAGAGAGATGTGAAAAGCTGGGAAGCGTAGGAAGAGGAGGCAGCAGCGGCCGGGGAGCGGGAGGATGAAGGGGATTGGACTCAGGAGAATGAGATGGAAGCCGCAAACTGATATCCTGTATATATCTATATATAGCCACGAGTACTCGAGAGCTCGAGCAAGCCCCCTCCCATATCCCGAGCCTACGAGATATATAGGGTGGCGGGACGAGATTTTCCGGGCCATACTGAGATCTCGTCTTGGCTCGTTTCGTGCCGAACACTACGTATGGCTTTTGAAACCAAATACTTTCTCTCAACAATGTACATTTTCCATTATCGTTTAATCACCAATCATTATCACTTCTTATCTACCTCCCAAGACCCTTTGGACACTCGAATGCGGAGGTGATTATCTATTTCTTGACGGCTCTCCACATAGATATGGTCGAACGCCCCATTGCGCACATCGTCTCCCAGTCCATTTTATCAGTGTCCACGGGATGGTTGCTGTATGCGATACAGTTCGTTGTGATACAGAGACCTTGGTAGGTTGAATTGTTTCCAATATTGATCTCGATCCTTGAACCATTTAATACGTTTGAACAGAGCTTCCTCCAACTTCTGGCAATAGTTAGCAGCCAAACAACAGACATGAGCTAGATATGCTGACTTTTAAAGTAGAAATCTTAGAATGTGGGGTTAGAGCTGAGGATTTTTGGTCGGATTTGGGTTTTCTGACATTCATGTCGTCGAATTCCACCGATCAGAGGACAACAAATCCCTTCGGAGGATGGTCATTGTCAATGTGGGCGCAACATTTGGACTGACCAAGCTTGAAGAGAGAACGATGTATAGTTAATAGGAGCTAGTTTCGATAGAAAACCATTCTGTGGGAGATGGCGGGGAAAAGAGGGGACTGAAGTATGTGACACAGCATGACTCAGTGTCATGGAAGATCGAACGAGGCCAAGGTAAAGCAGGCAAGAAAAGATCTTCGGAAAACAATAAGGGCAGAAAAAAGAAATATGTGGAACACATTCTTGCAAGAGGCGGAAGGAGAGCAGGTGTGGAGAGCATTGAAATATACCGGACAGAAGGGAGAAGAAACGGTCAAGGCCTTAAGAAACGAAAGTGGAGAACTCGTTACCTCTTGGGATGAAAAGGCCGAACTAATAAAACAGGTGGGATTCCCAAAACTGCTAGAAGGAATCAAGCACGAAGCAAAAACAGAAGGAGGCTTCACCCACTTGGAAATTGGAAGAGAAGAGGTCCACGCAGCAATCTTCGAACAGAGCATTAAGAAAGCGGCAGGACCAGACAGAATCAATTTCAAGGCAATCAGACTCTTGTGGGGGTGGGATGAAGAGAGAGTGGTAGCCTTGGTGAAAGCAGCAATTCGACTTGGACACCATCCGAAAGAGTGGAAAACAGCAACAGGAGTGGTAATACCCAAACCAGGGAAATCCGATTACCATTTGGCCAAGGCCTACAGGGTTATCGCACTCCAGAATTGTCTAGGAAAGGTTGTCGAGAAGGTGGTAGCCACGAAAATCGCAGACGAGTGCGAGAGGAAACAACTACTTCACGACGGCCAGTTTGGATGCAGAAAGAAGAGGTCGGCAATCGACGCAGTGGCAAGGATGGTACAGAGAGTAGAGGAAGCGTGGGCGGGAAGAAAAACTGTGGCGGCACTGTTGATGGATGTGAAGGGGGCTTTCCCGAGCATAGCAAAGGGAAACCTGATCAAAAGGATGGAGGAGATGGGCTTTGAGGCAGATGTGTGCCGGTGGGTGCAAAGCTTTATGTCCGACAGAAGAGCAACGTTGAGAATGGATGGAAGAGAAGGGAAAGTCATGGACGTTACCACCGGGGTTCCCCAAGGGTCACCAGTGTCCCCAATCTTGTTTATCATATATATATCGGAGCTGTTCGGAAAAGTGGAAGAGAGAACAGAAGATACGGTGGCGCTTTCCTTTGTGGACGATGTTGCCTGGGTGGTAGAGGGGGAGGATCTTACCTGGTGTGTTCAGAAGCTTCAGAGGTGCGCCAGGTTAACGATAGAGTGGGCCGAAGTCAATGCAGTGGAGTTCGACATTGACAAGACAGAGGCCGTGCTGTTCTCCAAGAAACGAAATCACCAGGGATCAAAGGTCAAGATGGAGGTTAACGTGGGAGAAAACAAAGTGGCTTTCGACAAGGAACCGACCAGGTGGCTAGGGATACAGCTCGACCGAAAGCTAACGCTCCAACACCACCATGAGGTCGTCATGACCAAGGCTAGAAAGGCACAGCACAGAGTCAGGACCATCACTGGAAAGTATGGCCTAAGTCCAGCGAATGCCAGAAAAGTCCAAACGGCCGCAGTTCAGTCAATCGCCCGGTATGGGTCGGAACTGTGGTGGGACAACCAAGTGGGGAGGGAGCAGGACCTGCAAAGACTGATGAACGAATCGGCCAGACGCACGACGGGAATGTTCCGAACAACAGCGGTAGTCCCCCTAGTCAAGGAAGTGGAATTTAGACCAGCGAAATCGTTACTCAACAATAGACAAAGACGATTCGCGAAACGCTTAATCGAAATGCCGGACGGTCCCGGAGGAGGACAAGTCATGAAGGGAAACAGTGGCCTGGCGAAGAGATTAAGAAAATGCCTTGGTGTGAAGGGAAGAGTGGAACAAAACACCCTACCGGAGCACGACATTAAGGCAGAAGCGAGAGTGATCATATCCAAGAAGACACAAGCCCTGAAGGAAGCGCAAGTTACTAGTGATGGGTTAATCTATTGAACTGATGGATCAAGGCTGGAGGATGGAAGAGTAGGATGCGCGGTGGTTTGGAGAGAGGAAGAGGGGGAAGATTGGCAAAACGAAAGGTACCACCTCGGGAAAGAGAAAGAAGTTTTCGACGCAGAGTGCTACGCTATTTCGGAAGCAGTAAGAATGGCAGCAGTCAGGTCAGACCACGAGGAGCTCGAAAAGGTTACAGTTTTTTCCGACTCCGTTACAGCGATAAGAAGGGTCCAGCATACGAGACCAGGCCCAGAACAGAGCATCGCCATCAAGTCGGTCGAACATAACAACAAGCTCTACGCGAAAGGCATCCAGGTACTGTACAGGTGGGTGCCGTCTCACGAAGGGGTGGAAGGAAATGAGAAAGCAGATGAAAAAGCGAAAGCTGGAGCCCTGGGCGAGGAAGAGGGGGTCAAGGCAATTGCAGAAAAGTACAAAGGGATGTCATTCGCAGCGATTCAGAGGAGGGTATCGGAAGCGAAGTGGTCAGAAACGGAACAGTGGTGGAAGGCAAAGCTCAGCAAGAAAGCTGTCTACAGAATGAATACGATGAAAAGGAAAATGGCGGATGAAGTGAGCCGAGCAAGAAAGACGATCGCGTCAAGGTATTTGCAGCTTAAAGTGGGACATGCACTCACAGCAATCTACCTAAAACGGATCAAGAAGAAGGAGAGCCAGGAGTGCTGGTGGTGCCAACATGAGAGGCAGACAAGAGACCACCTTTTCAAGTGGTGCAAGAAGTGGAAGAGACAGCAGGACGTCCTTTGGGAGAAGTTGAAAGTGAAGTGCAAGTGGAAGGAGGGGAGGACGAAGGTGCCAATGTCTCAGGTGTTTGATACAGACGAAGCCGTCAAGCCAGTGTTAGAGTATCTAGCTGACACAGACGTGGGAAGAGTAACGGGGGTGGGGGAAGGGGACGATGCAGAGGCAGAGGAGGGTGGAAGCAGTGATGAAGAATAGGGAGGAGGTGGGGAGAGGGGCAGAGGAGGGTGGAAAGATTGTATGTTAATTTAGGCGGACTGGGGGAAGGAGATCAGGAAGTACGACTTGGAAGCAGGAAAGGCTGGGGTGCTGAGGCCTTGTGCCCGGCTTTGGCTGGAACTGTGGAAGTGCTTAGGATTAGGATTATGCCATGGCCGCAAGCGGCCGAATGCAATATGATTACAAACAAACAAACTCAGTGTCATGGTGTATGTATAGGTTCCGACCCATATGCCAAATTTTCCCGTTGGCCAAAACGTCGACCGATTGGCAAAGCGGTCAACCTTTTAGTCTACAGGTCAACCTATTGGCCAACGGGAAGATTTGGCATTTGGGTCAACCTACTGACAAAGTGATCGGCCAGTGTACATATTTATTCAGCCCTGTTGGCTAGTGGTGCACTTGGTCAAATAGAGGCCAGGCCAGGGGAGCCGGCTGGCGGCTACCATAGTCATGCTTGTCAGCATGGCCTCTATATGAAAATCCTTCATTGATCTGGAAGGGCCCGGATGCTAGTAGAGGGTGTGAATGTGGAAGTAGAAGTGGGAGTCAACGTAGTCATTGTTGTAGGTGAGAAAATTTATAGTAGAGTTGGAGGCAGAAGATAGGTAGAATAGTCATGGTAATATAGAAGTTAAATAGTTGAAAAACCATGGTGTTTCACTGCACCTCCCAATCTGCTACTTGGCACCTCGGTTAGTGCCCCTCAGTTGGTGTATGGGTCGGAACATATATATCAATAATGATTGGACCTAAAAATTCACATGTGATACCGAACCCCACCCTGCAACTATAACCTACATCTTGCAACCGCACAATCCACACCTCTCGCCTCGATTTTCAAATTCTGAAGGAACTCCTTGCAACTATGAAAACGAAACCAATGACGCCGCCCGCCGGCAGTTCGCCACCGTCACTCACCGAATCTAAATCATTTCAAACAGCAATATCAAAATTTGCCGCAATCAACCGCGGGGACCTTATCGTCCCCGCATCGCCGCGACCAAAACGCCTCGCAAACATCTACACCGGCGTTCTCGAATCCTTCTCCATTCCAAAACCTTTCGTCATCGCTTCTTACGTCTGGACCCCCGAACGCCTCCCGCCAACACCGACCTATGGCTGGGTGAGACGAAAAGGCCCTTGGGACCTCGACCCTGCGGAGAACCAGAAGCCGGGGAAGAACTCAATGGAATCCTGGGTCCCACAGTCTCCCTACTTCGATGAGTGGGCTGAGCTCCTATCAGCTCGGTATCCAGACGTTGTCCAAATCTGTCCGGAGGTGCCAGATAGCCGATTTATCTGCCCCCCGAACAGACCTGCCGGGATTGTGCCGGAATATCTAGAAGAGGTCTTTCACCTGGTTGCAAAAGAAGCACACCACCGCGGCATCTCCCATGTGTGGCTCGACAGCATCTGTGTCGACCAGAGCGATCCGAAGGACATTGCTGATCAGGTGCCGAAAATGAGGGATTACTATAGTCAGGCTACATGCTGTGTGGTAGTGGCGGAGACGGTTCGTCGGCGGCTCGCTCCGGATTCAGCACCAATGGTGACACAGGCACAGGCGAGAGGGTATAATCTTGTTGGCCGCAATCTGGACTCGACAGAAAACCTACTAGGAAGCTGGGTAGTTGGTTTCCACGACGAGCGCGTGTGGACGCTCCAAGAGACCTTGCTATCACGGGAAGTTGTAGGCCGGGCTGGAAATATTCGCATTCACACCAGCTTACTCCTGGAATCCGAAACATTGCAAAAGTACGAAATGGGCGGGTTTGTGGCGGTGATCAATGCATTCCCGCTTTCTCGCCCGCTATCTGCCATCGGTACGCAAATAACGCCACAATATTGCCTCCGCCTCCTTCGCTACCGGAATGCAACAAAATTCCATGACCAGATCTACGGAATACTCGGACTATTTCCGGAGGTGATACGGTACTCAATGCCGGTTGATTACTCCCTCTCCCTTGGGACTATCGCAGCGATCTTCGGATACTTACGTGTTGCGGATGGCGATCTGAGTGCGCTGCTTACGCTGTGGAATCCTCACTTTGACCGTTGCAGCCCCGGGGTGGGTCCGTCGTGGGTGCAGAGAGGTTTCGGGTATCCGGAGACGGAAATTAAGAACTTTGTTGCTCACGAGGACCTCGATATGTGTGTTGATGGGAACGGGAGGTTAAGTATGACGATGTCATATATCCGGGTGTCTGAAATCAGTAGTTGTAGAGAGTGGCTAGCTATGCACAAGGGAGCCACGTTGGCGGATTTGATGGATTATCCGAATGTTGCTGTTACACTTGTCGGATCGGATGGTGTTGTGTTTCCTCTGGTGTATGCGGGGACGATAGAGCCAACCGGTGAGGAGGATGTTGGGGGAGCGGAGAACGAGCGGGATGGTATCCGAGAGTGTTTGGAGGTTGCCGCGAGGGAGGGCAGGGTTCTTGTTGCGACGATTGGGAGGGATCTGAGGACGTTGGATGATGAGGGGAATGAAGATATGTGGACGTGGCTGCTTATGGTAACTGAGGATGAAGGAACTACTTGGTGTAGGCGGGGAGTGGTGTTTACGGATGAGCTGAATTTGGAACGTGGAAGTCGACGGAGGGGTTGTATTCGCTAGGTGTGGAGGTGGGAATGATATTGGGAAAATTTCGTTCTTTTATTTGGGGTCTGTGGGATGGAGAATTGGATTGGACTTACTCGGGGGTCGGTGGTCGCTTTAATCAAATGGACAACTTCCCGTCATGGATGGCAGGGCCAACGAGTGAGGTATCTGGAGATGGAGGGCTATTTAGACGGGCCTAGCCGTAAGCATAGAGTAAAACGTCATCTGTATTGGGAAGATTGAGTGCTTGTTGCTATATTTAGGCGGGGTGATTAAGACAAGGACGGCGAAGAGACCTCGAGATTGACACCAAAGTACTAAGTACAGAATAGGGAGGAAGGGAGAGATTTCATGGAATAGCAATGGTTGGATGAGAATGAATCTATAACGGAGGACGTAAAGGTCAGAAAGTGAATCATTACATGTATACAGATGGGTTATGGAATTATGTTCCGAATGATTTATCATGATGGCGCCTGATAGATTTCTTTGTACAGCGCACAGAATGCTGGTCTCACCTGGAAGAAAACTCACGCAGATCACATAATATAACAGAATAACCGGAATTCGGGGCTCAAACTCTGCCAAGCATTCAGATCATGAACCGAGTTAACCGGCCGAATGCTGGTACATGATGAAAAAGCTGACATCTAGAATACGACAAATAAACGATTAGAACCACACGGTTAATAAAGCAAGCAAAAAACATAGTATTAGAGTGAATTGGGGAGGCTAAAATGCGCCTTGGATCAACTCGATCACTTTACTCTAAGTGTATTATTTTACTTGATAAACCGGTGTATATTATTTTCAAACATGACACTCAACATTCGTGGTAGTTATACAGTTAAAGATTACCTCAAGTTGGTTCTCTCAAGGCTGAAACTTAGATCCCAGCCCCTCCAGCCTCACTCAGAGAGGAAAGAATGGGTGGTATGAAGATTTTAGGCGGAACGTCTCGGTACCACATCTTGACGTCATTGTATACCCTGCAGAGGAGCGGATTACTGTACTGGTTGCTGTGGTCCGGACGTCAGCAATCAGCAGGGGGTATCCATCCGGGAGTTTTTGGGTAATGTCAGCGACAGAATAGCATTTCCGATACAAAATCCAACCAAAAAAATCGGTCAGCGCTGTATTGTCCGCCTGAAAAACAGTTGTCAGCATTGGGAGCCGTCCGAAATCGGTAACCAGTACAGTATTCGTCGGTATACGCACGAAGCCAATCCAGCGCCAGATTTCTTACCACACAAGGGTGATCAGCAGTTCTGGAGAATAAGCGTGCGTCATTATGATATTCTGTGATTGGTTACGCACCGCCGGCTTAATGCATTGCCATGGATTCTGCGGCAGAAGTCATTTCTCACAACACATCGATCGCGAGGAAGTGCCCCAACTCTACAGACACCTGATAAGCATGCTAATGCCCTGACTTTTCTCTTTTTTTTTTTGCTCAAATTCACCGTTTCAAAAACACCATCCTACGATAATTCTCCGACCATGATTGAACGACTCGCCGCTATCGGTCTCGTCGGAAACATCATCAAGTTTGTCGATTTCAGCAGCAAGATACTGTCGAAAACGCAACAAATCTATCGATCTGCTGATGGCGCGCTCTCGGAGAATATTGATACAGAGCTTGTGACGAATGACCTAGTCAAAATGTCCGCCGGACTTCGAGTGTCGCTAAATTCCTGCGGTGACTCGGCGCTCGAAAAACTTTGCGCAGCCTGTCAGGATGTAGCCAAGGAACTACTCGATGCATTGGAAAAGCTGAAAGCGGATGGAAGGAAGAGGAAATGGAAGAGTGTACGGAAGGCACTGAGGGCCGTATGGAGTAAGGAGGAGATTGATGGTATCCAGAAGAGACTGTCAAGCTTCCGCGATGAAATAAACCTGCATATCGTCGTAGATCTTAGGTAAGCTTTCGAATGTCATGTTTCCAATGTTAATCATATGCTTGGTTAGTACACATGTAACTAATGTTCGAATGTTCCAGAGGGCGAATTGATCTGCTGTCACTTCAACTATCCAATCACTTTGATCTCCTCGACGAAAACACCAAAGCTGTTATCAATGCTGTCATCAAACGTCGGAATGTGTTTCAACATTTGCAAGTGGTCCAGGTGGAAGAATTCTTGAAGGCGCATGAACAGACGGATACTACAGCAAGAGAGATCCACGAATGGACAGAAATCGCACTACGAGAAGAGCGTGTGGAAATACGCACGGCAATTGTGGACGAAGTGCATCTCGCGCACGCCGAAAACCAGGAGACGCACAAGACCGCTGGACAGGACATCGAGCAGCTAAAACAAGCACTGAATCAATTGAGCGAGGAAATACGACAACGGCATGCAGAACTCAAGGGACTGTTAATGGAATTCTCTAAAGCTAATAACCCAAAGAAGAGGAAATCTTTGCAGGAGAGAAGCAATGCGGTCTCCGCCACGTTGTTTGCGTTGGAGACTATCTACAGAAGCTTGCAAGTAAGTATACATCATACACGAGCTCGTTAAAGTCTGACTGTTACGGATAGGAACTTCTTGGAAGCTTACAGTCCGAGGCGATGGGAAGTTTGAAAATCAGCCAACTGTGGCGAGTGACGCCATATCCTATTCCAACATTCCGTTCGGCCCTAGACACGCATCTGATTCCTTCGGCGGGCGATTCGTTATTCCTTTATTACAGCTACTATTACAGGTCGGATTTGTGTGCGAATAGAGCTTTCTCCCAAGATATGCATACTACATGGCCAATCACTCAGTGCGGCAATGTCCCACCAGCAGATTCATCTGTGGAATCACAATTAGACGCACCTCAACTGGTATCACTGGTGACGAATCATCACCCCATCAAGGAGAGTGGCATATACAAATTTGTTTGGGTGATTGTCGCATGCACAGCAGTTATTTATGAATGTGTTCCTTCAGGTAACGATCAGTTTCGCACTATTTCACGAGTGATTAATCGTGGTGGAACTCCCCTTAAGGGAATGAAATCCCGAGATTCTGCTCTAGGAAGGAGACTGGAACATGATTTCGAGCTTTGGAATTCAATTGGGAAACTTACAGGGCTTCAGAAGGAGATTTCAACTTCGATGAAAGCCCTTAGGGAGGAATTGCTGAGTGTGTCGCAATTGACATTGGAGGCTGAATCATTACTACCACCGGATATAGATCAACTTGTGTTGGTGTTACAATGCGTGGCATTTCGATATAATGACCGATTCCCATTGTGTAATTCAACGGTGTATACGGCGGCTTGCTCTCTGAAAAAAGTTGGAATCGATTTCAAAATCCGTAAGCGTTTAACCGACCATGAAGTTGAAAGTGGAGCGATAGCAATCCTTTATAATTAAAGTTACAATACCTACTTTCCTTTGCCCGAAATTTTGAGGGTAAAACATTCTGGGGATGACATTGAGATTTACAGTTTGCCCGAAATTTTATTGGCTAAGACTTAGGTAAGCTCTGGTTCTGTTTTGGTTAGCTTGGTTTTGCAAGTTATGTAACCAACTGTGAGTGATCTGGGATAAGAAAGATGGGGTGGTGCTGCACGTCTTCCTTAGTGTGGTAGAGATAGCTTCTCGGTGTCTGGGTGGCCATCCCTCTCCCTCTCCCTCTCCCTCTCCCTCTCCCTCTCCCTCTCCCTCTCCCTCTCCCTCTCCCTCTCCCTCTCCCTCTCCCTCTCCCTCTTCCTCTTTGCTCTCTACCTATCTGTCTGCTCACCGATGTGTTGGTAGAAATCGGAATTTAAAACTATAAGCACAAATTTGGAAAAACTTCGGGCGTTGATCTGAGCCGTAGCAAAGCTCTTGTGGGTTTAGCTCAGTGTGGTTTTAGATAATCAGCGAAAAGTATGAGTGATAATACACACGACAATTAATCGATGAAAAGTCTTAAGATTATATGATGTCTCTCTTCCTCTTCCTCTTCCTCTTCCTCTTCCTCTTCGCTCTTTGCTCACCGATCCTTCACCATTCTGTGTCCAACTTCACGTACCAGAGAACGTAATACTATATATATGTAAAATTTAAGAAAATATCGGTATGCTAACTGAGCGCGAGCGAAACTCATGTTTTCTATTTTACTACGCACGTAATGTCCCACAGAAGGATACATATTGCAACATGCGTGTAACCAATTCGGAGGTGGTAACGTGTCTCCGTCTGCACTCTTTCTGCTAAGCCATGATATGATACAGTACGGGCCGGGCGCAAGCGGCAGGATCTGCCTTCTTTCATATACCACCTTTCCCCGACAACCCTCATTAAAAGATCTAATTACGCCCAAGAACACAAGAAACTTTGTAAACCTTTTGATGCATCTCAAACCCAAAGCCAACCAGCCATCCCATTATCCACATACTCCGTTCCATACGCAGTTTCCGAAGTCGGTGCAGGCGGTGGAAGATGATATTGGAGTGGAATGGGGGATGGCGGAGACGAAAATGGTGAAAAAGGTTGTGAAGAGAAGGGGGTGGTGCATTTTATGGGTGGAAGGATGTGGAGAAGGAGAGAGATTAAACGGTGGTTGAGATATGGAGGAGGAGAGAATAGAGAGAGGGTGGCAATACGGCTCGTAACGAGTAGGGATAGGGGGAAATGCGAAGCCGAAGATATGTATGGATAACCGGATAGAGTAAGGTAGACGTAACGCTTTCAACGGCGTGGAATGGAGTATATTATCCAGTAGCATCGATGTCACGGTAATTGCCAAAATGTTCAGAACTCATAGACGCTCTCAAACCCTCATCTAGAATGGCTACAAGTGGGAATTTCTGATCTGCGCACTGTAGTTGAAAATTCAGTAACCCTACCTATGTCGGAGGTTTCAAGTGTCACAAGCTTAATTTTCGATGAAACAACTCCAAATACTATGGCGTTAGGGGATAACGTACCGCGCGGTACGTAGCGAGGCACGTGGCTACACAAAAACGCACCCGTCTAGGCTACATTCACCATCCTTCCTCCCGATCCGTCACTTGTACCGTAGCGGCGGAACTCAATAGGCGGAGCATATACATTCTAATCGGTACCATTGTATTATACCTAGGATCCATCCCAAAATGCTTGAGTTGCACTTTAGAACATGCCCAACACTGGGTATTCCAAAAACAGCTGAAGTTGTATTTACTCAGGCTACTGCTGTATCACGACGTATTTTATAATCCGGGGGTGTAGTGGATGTTCTGAGTGCGGCGTGCACCTGGTGCTCAAGTAATACACACCGACCGACGGTCTGGGTCAACATTCCCCAAATTCTCCTGGATGCTATTCCCTGCACACTGGGAAAATGGCTAGCTTCCTGGCATGCCAAGTGCGTCTCATCTGTTTGAGTTCAGTAGGGTATAAGCCGTATAACTATTAGTGTACTATTTTATTTTCATATCCTAAACTGTAAAGCCCCATGCATGTTTAAAACAAAACATTCTTGAATCCCGTCTTACCCTCAAATTGAGTGGCCTCTCGCAACCCATCATTAACGCTCATTGGTTCACAAGGCAGCTTTAATGATTAAATGACTAACGCAACACCCAAAACAAATCATAAATTACAATATATTGGGCAGTTGCAAGAGAAATAGGGTTATAGTCTTTGGGGCTGGTTTTCGAAACTGCTAAAAAGTTTGATATTGTAGGCTCGTTAATTTGCACCCTGAGCTTAGATACGCGTGATATAAACTCTCCCATACATATTCGTATTGTGAAGGATGGCTGACCAGCATAAAATCCACTCGCAGCACATGTAATGCTACTTGGGAGGCACCGTGTGAATATTGTAGTGTATAGATGAGAGTGAGTGAGTGAACCTCAAGACTATCTACACTGTGTGTGGGAACAGCAAATAAGCACAAAGTGCAAGTGTATCTTAGTATGTAACATGTAGTACTCGAGGTTACCCGAGTGATATGCAACGAGTGACCGATAAACTCCTGCTCAAATCCATTCCGAACTCCACTATATACCTAGAAAATACGTTAAAACACTTGAAAGTTACCATTTCGGGGTCTTGGATTTTCACTTTCTAAGGAAAAGAGCCTTTTCTTGTACGCCATTCATCGAATGAGCAAATTAACAACCTATATCTCCTGGCATGCTCCGATTGGTTATAGCTATAAAAACTAGCTGCATCAAAAACCGAGACGATATTCATCGGCGTGATGGCCAACATTGTTATTTGGTACACCCCAAATATGTCTCACTAGTATCAAGACAAGAAACTTGTCCAAGTGTGAAATAGTTTCTATACCAAAGAAAAGGATCTCATTCAGCCGAAAATGGGAATACCGTGTGTTAACACTCATCAGATGGTGCTTAAGATATCGATGTTGGTGGTCCGGGGGATACTGGGGTATAGGGCTCGAAGTATGTTAACACAAAATCAGATGAAATAATGTACTTTCTTCCCAAAGCTGCAGGAACAAGGTTGCGTTCCCCTGGAGCTGGCATGCTATTCCCTAAGAAAAAAAATTGAAGGTGTAATGGGTGACGGCAGTGATCCCAATCGTCCGGTCCCGACCGGTCCCAGACTATTCGTCAGGGTTTCGTCAGGTCAAGTCCGTGGACTAGCACCAGTGGTGACCGAACTATGACTGGACCATGGAACCCAGGTTGACAACAGTCTGATGCTGTGATGACCATGGTTACCGTGGATGCTAGTAAATAAGGTTCGACCTGCACCACAATCCACTATACTGCCTGTGCGCCATCACACCAATGTCACCACATAGTTGGATAAAGCAGGTGAAAGTTGAAAGTACGGAAAATTAGTTCAAAAATGTGGAACCCATGCTCTGTAAATAGTTCAGATTCAATTATAGTAAATTGTATCAGACTGTCGTCTGGACCCAGTCCAAACCTAAAGTCTGGTCTATACTAGTCGAGGAGACCAGAGTCCCGGTCGAATGTCCGCCACCGGACTGTGACTGACTAGACCGGACGATTGGGATCACTGGGTGACGGGCCAATGATGGCACACCTTTAGTATTCAACTCCGGACAATCCGGTGCCAAACGATAACTGTAGCTGATTTGACCCCTGGGGTTATCGTAAGAACCGCTAGAACTAGGATTACCCCAGGAGTTGGGGCTTTTCATGGGTATAATGACGCTCACGTCGATACGTTCATGCATGAGTGAATAGAGAGAGGGGTCCCCGAAGCGGTGGATGGTTAACTGAGGACAACGAAACTTCGGATCTGAACGAGGCTCGTACGGCTATCGTAAAATATAAAAAGAAAGCAGAGCTTCATACCTTTGCGCCATGAATCGATAGGATTAAATTAAAGATAAGTACGTTAAAATCTTATTACTAAAGCCATATCATCACCACCGTAAATGATTTCTAGTACATTTCACTGCTGAGAATTGCAGAACCTCTACCACGAGAGCACTATTAGGAGGCTTTAACTGCATTTTGGAAGTTTGCTGGGAATGCCCGACATCCCGAAATATAACCGATACTCATGCACAATGAAGACTTATGAGCACATTTTCAAAGGTTCCGAACATAGGAAAACCGCATTGGCTTGTCGGCTGTTAACAGAAAGTTGAGTTATTGAACCATGGACTAGCAAACGGTATATCGATCGGTTTATTGCAATTGGTTGATATCAGGCTACGAGGCCCTCTGCTGGACTCTGGAGCCGGGAAATCACGTTCTTACGGGAATTTGTGGATATATACAGTAGATCCTATCATACAAGCCGCAATTAATTTACGGATAAGACTTTGCAAAGCTTTGATATACATAAAGGTAATTATATCCTGTAAGATTGCCCCATTATGCATTGGCTTTTGTCCCTCATGCTGGTCATTCGAAGTGGCCTCCTCGCCACAAAGGAAGACGATAGGGGAAATCTGCTTCTGCTCGGGATTGGTCCTAAGAGCTGGCGGGTGATTGGAATTAAAAGGCGTAGTAAAGCTCTCCCAGTGTGTTCATTATCTCTAGATGGACCCACCCCTTTTATATAAAAAACCAGTGTGACTGAACAAAAGGCCTCGCAAAGTCAAACGCGAATTAAGGAATTTGTGCGAAATCGGAAAGGCAGAATTGGGGCTGTGCTCGGCTGCACTACCTAGATCAGTAGAGAGCCGGTGCATGTGCTGGTATACGAACGGATGGCGTAGCAACACGTGGTTTGATGTGCTCTAGCATGCATTAATCACTTGGAAAATTTAAACTGGTAAAAGGACTAGAAATTATTTAAATGGATTGTGGTCTTTCCCCTATATAGTGCGCTATGCGAAGAAAAACTGATATTGCTGATAATGGGAGCGCAGCAAATATTTGCTTTTCAGTTTTTGTGCTTTATTAATTTGTTCTTCGCGCGCGCAATTTGCCTGACATTTCTTTTCCCGTCACAAGAAGCACGTAACTGCTAGATGCTATATCCGATGATACAAAAACCGCCCCCGAACATTCTAGGCAGGACGGGGTTGACTCCCGAAACTCACAGGTAAAAACAGGGCGCAGGCGATGACGAGAATAAGTCGTCTGACCCCAAAGTCGATTGCGACCACCAAAAACGCCAAGTCATACAATGCTCAAGCATTTAAAGTAGAGTATGTACAAAATATGGGTAGCTTTTTGCGGCTCAGTGTCCGTCGCATTGCATTGCATAATTTGTATCGGAGTACAACGCGTATGTTCGTGACCTTTCTAAGCCTAGACGGTCTTGTTTTACCAACCGCAGACTGGAGCACTACAGTATAAAATTCTGGCAGATTATTTGCACCCTTCCCCCCTCTCTATTCATTTTTTTCTCAGTTGATAACATTTTACTTACAACGAGGCTGTATTCACTTTCGCCGCTATATCTATGCTGATTACCACTCGATAATGTTTGGACAAACCACGTTCTCTGGGATATCACTGGACGCAGCCGGGCTAGTGGCTTTAGCTGATCTTTCTGCTATTTCGAAAAGAACAGCGATCATCGGTTCTGCATCTGCTCTCGACATATTCTTCCTCGCTCCAGGCATCCATAAGCACCAAAATGCATCGGAGGTTAATTTTGGCGAGCAACCCGCTACTGCAGCGCTTACAACGGGCTATATTTTCCGGGTCGAAAACCCAGCTACTGTTTGGTTCATGCAACGGATCGGCGTTACAGGACATCTTGTGAACATTCATGTCGAACGGGAAAAAACTACCGGAATCCGAAGCAGATATTTTCTGAAAGCAGGGGTTATGTCTTCGATATTATTTCTCATCGGCCCGGCCATGACTGTAGCCGCAACCTGCTTTTTGGGTTCCATCCATGATTGGTGGGGTTTGGGGACTATTCTAGCTTTGGCCCTGGCTCGTTTACTAAATGTCGTTGTGATACGACGACGAAGTAAACTCGGATGGAAAGGTAGGTTACTTCTCTATATTCCATCCCCCAAATACATCAACCCTAACCACTGGTTCTACGCATAGGGAAATCCGAGCCCGGAGTATACGGCGATCTATTAGTGTTACTCAGTGAGGACCGGTGGATTCGAGTCAGAGGTCTGGTAGATGACCTAAAAGCCGTGACATCGGGAAAATGGCTTCGAAACACGACAGCGCCAGAAAGCTTCGCGGTTGCTGTATCAACATTGATCGTTTATGCGACTGCTGCACTCGCCGGAAACGCCTCCAAAATCGGAAGTATCACACTTCTTACGCTGCTTCTCGCGTCGGTTTCTTTGTTAGGTCTGAGCAATGAGCTAGCAAGGACATTCCATATGCATGGGCGAGTCTTGAAGGTGGTGGGACCACCGAAACCATACGTACGAAGATTAGATCTGGCGGAGGAACTTATTAAAGAATCGAAAAGGAAAGATTGGGCCATAGGGTTGGGGATGATTATACCAGAGACACAAAAGAATACTGATGGAAGTATCGTGTCAGACACCCGAATTGTACAACTGTAGGTGGTGGAGATACGTACCAGGGTTGGATACTCTAGATAGTAGTCGGGGGGTTATTTTTCATGGAGTTTGGAGTTTTGGAGATCTTTCCGAGGGCAGAATTTCCTATGCGTTTCCGATGGGAAGTGGTTGGGATATGAGGCTGCGTAGAAGCTCTCGACGTCTGTATTATCTCTATACAGATTGACGTGAGAGATTACATGGATAATTTGAGGTAACTCGATGGGTAGTGCGGACTAGCGAACCGGATGTACGATCATTGAAGAACAATTAGCATATTTTCCTATCCGAGATAAAGTTATACCCGCTCTTATCTAGGAAATGTAGAAGATATGCATAGGATCTGTTCGTGACTCCTTTTATTGGGCGTCTATAGGCCACGGGAAGTTATTATCTAAGGTCTCTTTCCAGTATTCCTAAAGTAGAGACCTAACCATCCAAAAACTCTAATCATGGTCACGTGACGATGGATTGCGCAGCGTCAAGTTGCAACTGATGTTGCCAACCGTGGTTATCCCGTAGTACTACTTATAGGCTAACTTTGGCCTATCCCTTCCCCTAGCAGCTCTTCCTCGAAGCAGAAAATCCATTGACATTTGGGGAAACACCGGGAAACCAGCTGATATCTGGCTCAACTTGAGTACTTGGGAGTTTTGTCACAAATGGTGAGGCTCAAGCTCCCGCAACCGGCCCCTCGCATTGCTGAGACATGTTAGGTGCACAGCACTGCTCACTTGTTTGCACTACCCTTGATGTCTATTTGGGGCCTCATCCATGGACATCAAAGGAACTCATTTCCGCCGTAACGGGTATGAAATGGACAAATCTTGTTGGGTAGCTTTCCATGTATTCGCTTGACCATAGCTTGATGGCTGAGATATAAACCCACTGATAATGTAAGGAAGTGTTTAACCTTGCGCTGATAAGCTATAAGGCTTAGTAGCCTATTGTCCCACCTTTTCTAAAATCCATGCACCTACCGCAGGCGGACTTGTCGATGCATATCTCAGTTACCAAGACCGAAAGAGCAGGCATCATGGCAGCTATGACTAATGGTTTTGATACCCACACCCTTCAATGCAGGCGCCATCAACCATGCAGGTTTAAATATGATAGAGAGGGTAGGTACTAGATACAACCCTGGCAGTGGCAAAACTGGTGGCACCGGCCAAGTATCTTTAATTACAGCTACTGTTGTCACTCGCTATACCTAGGTACTATCGCGGTGTACTCTGTATACTCTGTACCACCAACTGATTAATCCCTCATAGCAGTAAATCTGGATGGATTCAATCTACACCGTCCACGCCCACTCTACTGCTCCCCCGCAGCCGTTCCAAGCAGCAAGCGTACGGGTGTCAGCTCACTACAAAATGTTCCAATGCCCAATCATTATTCTATCACCGCCCGCAAGCGTTAAATTTATACGACGTGTAGAGTAAATTCACATAAAGTCATTGGTGTACTGTGAACGTGATTTACCTTACCAAGTATATACTCAGACAGTCGCTTTTCCTATAAATCCAAGTTTTCTATTCATGGTGAGTCTCAAGAGTTCTTCTCTGCACTAAGCACGTATGCAGCTATTGGTGTGTGTCACGCATGTATGGAAGGGTAGACAGATGATCGACTTGACAACAAATAAACTCTACAGTTCCTGTCGTACCAAATTGAAGCGATCTTTGATTAAGGTTTCATCCCACTCATTACGCGTGCGCACTGCGTAGTGGAAGCGCCGAAAGATGCCGTTCTGGAACTAGTGGGTCCGTTTTAAGAATTTGATACGGGAAGGTTCTATGTGCGTCTGACGTGGTTGATCCTAAATGTGTATATAGATGAAAGACCTGCTTGATTCGTTGTCGTGGGTGCCTTGTTTTCAGAACCAATAGGCAATATTTATACTCCACCGACCTCCATTATATCGCTTTGGAGGTTGCGGACGCGTTCTTTCCTCCAAACAAATCTTGCCATTTGTCACCAACTAGAGGGAACGTGAATTGCGGCTGACGGCGGGAGCGGCCGAAATCCAATCGAATTTATGATACCAGATGTTGGGATGTGATCGTGACTGTAAAGATTGTAGATCCCGGTAGCATGCATAAATAGTAGACAGAAAAACAAACTTCTGGGGGATGTGGATTACTATGGCACCACAAGCTGAATCCTGCATCAGCTCCGGCATTTATAAGGCTTCACTGCCCGAACTATTCTTATTACCTCACGAAGTCTGACTACCTCGCAATTGAATACCTCATGCACATTTAATCGGAACTACGTCACTACGATTTTATCTCGAATCCCCCCACCGAACACCACCAATCCTGTCTGCGCCATGTCCCAACATATGAATCCAATTGGAACCGGCGATGTCATTCAGTGGTTCAAGGTTGCCGGAGCTGTAATGGTAGCTGCTGGATTCGCTGCCGGAACTGTTTCAAGAATTGCCTGGCAAAAATTGAAGAATGGGGATACCAAGGAAAGGGTAGAAGAAAATAGTAACAACGCCGTGGGGCATGAAAGGGACGAACGCCAGAATAATGCACAGGTGGCCAGCGAGGAAGCGAGACGGGATATCGAGAATGCGGCCGGAGTGGAAGGCGGAGGCGGGACGGGAGGCGATTCGAACTCAGAGCGGAGGCCTGAGATGGCAGAACAAGAGAACACTACAGAAATAACCGATATGAGCGTCCGGCTTGGGGCAAAAGAGGCGATCAGCCAATGGACCCTGAAGGTTGAGGTGGGCAAGGTCGAAGAGAGGAGGACGATTATCGAGCACGAGCGCATTGAACAGGAGAAATTCGAGCAAGCTATGGCCGAGAAAATGAAGAGATATGTTGCTGAAGAGACGGTTGAAAGATGGAAGGTAGGGAAGGTTGAGGAACACAAACTTGAGGAAAACAAGATTACGGATAAGGACCTAGTAGAGCGAGGCAAGAAGCTTGCGGTGAAATTTGCAAGGGTGTGGGTGATGAGGACTGCAGAAAGTACGGTCAAGAAGAGGAGAAAAGGTCTCGAAGAGCGAAGAATCCAGCAAGAAGAGTTTGAGCAAAAATTAGCGGAAAAGAGGAGACAGGCAGCTGCATTATCTGCAAGTAAGACGTGGCGAGAAACGACCACGAAAAATCGGTGGAGAGATGAGGAAAAAAAGAAACGGATCATGCTTGAGGAAGCGTTTACCAAAGAACGGGTAAAAAGAAGGCTGTCAGTGGAAAAAGACAGGGAGGAGGAGAGGAAGAGGCTCGCCGAAGATGAGAATATCCAAGAACAGGTTAGTTACTGCATTTGCTTGTATGGTTCATATTTTGTAACTCTCTTAACTAATTTATACGTCTAGGAACAATCGCCATACGTGAAAACTTCTAGTATCCTTCCAACCGAGGAAACCCTAATTTCCTGCCAATCACTGGGAGACGAGAAGCTGTTGTCATATCTGAACACGAGGCTGGGTACCAATTACACCATCCAGACGTCGGAGGAAATTTCTGAAGTGCTTCAACTATGCATTTCCCAAAACTATGACTTCGGATTAGCCTGTGCCTTATTGCGGGGTAGCTGGAGCCAGCTCATGTGTCCCGGACCGAATCGGCCACGTTTGTTGGAACGATTGAAGATTGAGGAAGCGGAGAAGCGCAGACGGGAGGAAGATCTCAAGCAATTGAAGCAAGACGGCAATGGTCACCTAGTGATCGAAAGACCCTATTCAGTTAAGCCACGACGGGTCTGGGATCTTCGCAGCCATCGAGTCATACCTTGGGAGTCTGCCAATCTTTCTACTCCAAATTTATGGGCCATTTCACATAGCTGGGTAAAAGGATCGGAAAGACACATGGTGAAAACTGCCGTAAACAGTTACGAATGGCCTGTCCCTGTACCCATTGGTGTAACTTTGGAGGCCGTTAGGAATGAGTTGCTACGCCACGGAGCAGAGTACTGCTGGCTCGATGTACTCTGTCTAAGGCAGAAGGAAGGACACAGACCTAAGGGAGCCATGGAGCATATGAGAGCTATAGAATGGGAGATTGACGTGCCAACTATTGGAAACGTATATTTCGGTGATCTCAAGGTACTTCGTTATTACAATGGCCTCGGCAAGGCCTTTGAAATCAGCGGATGGGAAAGCAAATTTCACTGGACAAATCGAGCATGGACTCTCCAAGAATGCAAGCGAGGATCTATCACTGGGGGTATATTCGATGAAAATGCGGAGCAGCGATCACTGGCCGATATAGAAGACGGACGTTACGCGGGTATGAAGAAGATGGATTTTGAAGAATCCAGATCTTATGTTGGCATTTCCGAACTTCTCGAGATTCGAGCTCCAGCACATTTTCTTCGGAAAGGCGATGCACCGCTGGACGTTTCAAGAACTGCTTGTGGACTCTTTGGGGTACTAAGGGAGATGCAACTTCGTGAAGCCGAGCATGACATAGACAAAGTAACGGGGATTGGATTTTTGATGGCTGGTGCTGCTGTAACGCTGCCGGTATACTCCGAGAACATTGACACCGAAGCCGCCTGGACGAGATGCGTTCGACACATGACGCCATCAATGAGAGATGAGCTTTTGTTCCGATTCCCCGAACCCGGCGACCGAAATCATCTGTGGTTTCCTTCGTGGACTCAGATCTGCAAACATAAATTACCAGAAGACCCCATTGGAGCATTTTGTTACAAAGATATGGGCGGTCATTGTACTTCCCCAAATAGAACCACCTACACCTACTACGGATATTTTATCGAAGGAGGTGATATTGCTGGACTGGAAGTCTGTTCGGGTGCAAAAAGATCGGGGATTCTAACTGTTCAACGAGAAGGGCAAGGTCCGGTTCGGTTCCGGGTTTGTGCGCACCATAAGCACCCGATCCTAGATGGACGGTACACACTGGTCGGACGAATTGGTTCCAGAGACTTCGTTGTGTGTTCATATACTCCCCGTGCTCCTCATCAGGCCTTCATGGATTTGGAAAAAATCTCTGTTCTCAGCATGGCATATGTCGATGAATCAAAATTGAAAGAGGTCGATGTGAAACAAAAGTTATGCAAGTTTATTTAAGGATGCCATGATGTATGTGGATTATTGGCTTCTCTAGTTGCACACTGTCTCTGATTTACTGTCTCTGATTTATTGTCTCTGATTTACGGTTTTATCTGCTTTCGAGCTGTTTTGCTTTGGGGCAGTGGCGGTCGGTCATTGAAGATAGTCGTACTAAACATTGTCCAGAAACGATATTCTATGGGTCACGATGGAAGTTACAGGTGTCTAGCTACAAGCTGAATGAATTGCACTTAAGATCTGAGTTGAAGCCAACACCAGATATTAAGTGGTGACAACGGATAGAGGTCTTCAATGTGATAGTGTCAGTCACCATACCATAGTGCAAATACATCTATTACATTGTTAGATGCAAGAATTACATCCAGGTAATGAGATGGAACTTAAGAATGTGACGCTATTCTCGCCATGCGCGGTGAAATGTTGCGAGAACTTATCAGTGCTCGAAGATGAAAGACCCCCGAAATAGAGGGCAATATAACCTTCAAGAGGCTTATCGTATGTTATAGCTATGTAGTAGAGTTCGGAAAGAATATCAACTGGGGATGAAAGTCTACCAGGTACTCATGGCTAGTGTTAGCAACGGTTCCGGACCGGTTCCGGGTTGGGACCGCGTTGCAACCGGAACGCTATATAAAAAATGGGTTGCAACCCGGACCGCACCAAAAACTATCACTCCAATTAAGTATTTGAGCTCTGATCTCATTGCAGTATGATGTATATGTAGATTCTGCATTTTTTGATACTCTTGCACCCCCAGCTCTCGGATGTGTGATTGCATCAATATTTGTTGATCGGCTGTCAAAAAACCTCAATTCTGAGGTATTATTGGATGTTTTTCCACAGCTGATCAACAAATATTGATGCAATCTCAAATTCGAGAGCTGGAGGTGAAAGAGCATCAAAAACTGCATAATCTACATATACATCATATTGCGATGTGATCAGAATTCAAATACTTAATTGGAGTGATAGTTTTTGGTGCGGTCCGGGTTGCAACGTGGCGGTCCGGTTACAACGCGGTTCCAAACTCGGTCCGTGGCCGGGTAACCCGGAACCGTTGCTAACACTACTCATCGCATGCCACTCGGGATATATCGAGCGTTACTTGTTGCTGTATGGGCTATATTGAGGTCGCAGATTCTAGGAACTTCCAAGTTGCCAATTAGACTCATACGTGCTTAATCATTTGCTACCTGCCCCTTGCCACTATCTTGTAGTGTTAGCAACGGTTTTGGTAATGGTCTCGTTCCAAACTGGACCATTTGTCTGGTTTCCAGTTCTCAACCCAAACCGGAGGTAATTGTGGATTTCAAATCCAGAACTGCCCCAGTCAACCTGTGGGTTTAACTAGATTTAGTTAAACCTGTTGGATTGTATATCTGAATTCTAAAAACAGATTTATTGGTGTTTTGCAAATAGAAGGCATTGCACATCTGCCTATAAATAGATAAATTTTAGCTTAATAACATTTAATGCTTTTTGCCCAATGTTTCATTATATATGATAATTTACTTTACTGCAATTTTTTCAGAAATTCATTGACACTCCATTGATATTTGATTTTAGACATATAACCTAAATATATGGTTGCAAACATAAATCAAATTCAATTGTAAAGAATAATATTTATAAATATTCAATTATGATATATTTTGAATTTTGAATAAATTGTAAATTAATGATTACCGTTGTTTACTTTCAAAAATCATATAAATGGATTATTAAGAATAGATTTGTTAATAATATCAGTCAAACCTACAAAATAACTATGAAAGTATATATAATTCCATATATATAAAATTTTATATAACTAAATATCATTGACTTTCTATTGACACTTATATTCAGTTATATTGTATATATATATAGTTGTATACAAATTGTATATTTCATTAAAACAGATTGTATTTATATTTATTCAAAAATATGATACCTTATAATTCAAATAAATGATGATTCAATTCCAATCAGTTTAAGTTTAGAGATTTCTTGGATATAAATGTGGAAATTAAATTGTAAAAAAACAAGGTCAAAACTTAAAGAAAACTAATATACAATATGAAATTCCATAATATTGTATAACTGAAGGTTATTAATATACCAGTAATACTTGATTTAGTTATATAACCTATATATGTGCTTCTATTTAAACAGTATATTTCATTGTAATGGATAGTATTCATACTGATTCAATATGAAAATACTTTGCACTATTGATATACAATAAATTGATTTCTACAAACTCGATTTGAGCGATTGCTTGAATACCACAGTTAGAATTGATTTATCAATAATAATAGTCAAAACTCCAACAATCTTCATGAACCATATTATATTCCTCTTCATAATAATAATATGGAACCAAAATTGTTGATATTGTATTGATATCCACTTTTTGACATTATAGACTAGTTGTATATTATATTCAATATAATATCTTTAGAGCAAAGATATACAAAATCATTTGCAATATAACAAATTATGATTTCATTAGTTATTCCACATTTTGGAAATTGGAACTAAGTGTTAGGGGTTTATTTCTAGCTCAAAAGTAAGATACAAACTACTAACATTATTGGAGTCTCAATGTTTGACTCTATTATTACAGCTTCCATCACAGTTTTGTTTAAAACCATCCAATACTGTGTGATAGCAGTGGCAGGAGTATTATTTGCTCTTCCCTTATGTAGAATCAGATTGTTGAGAGCTGTCTAGATGGACTAGATTACTATCTGTCTCAATAGTGATAGAAAATCATTCCCAATATTCATCAAATCAATATATGTCTCTGCAAAATATTAAAGCAATTGCA